>JAJOOO010010966.1:0-36739 GCA_029582685.1 Solanum piurae
ATTACGGAGTTATGAGCTTATGGGGAACACGTACGCCCTAGTTTCTTTCTCATCTTGATAACAACTAAAGTTTGAATCTTGCTCATTGATTACCTACACAATTTCCTGAATTTGTTTCACAAACCTCCCCCCCTTTTATTACTTGTTTTTGGAAATACATTGACTAAATGAATATAATCGTTGGTTAAAGTTAAGTCTAAACCACATTCCTCATGGGATCGACCCCAACCTACAAGTTGGGTTCTTTACTTGATAACGATCGCTTACGCTTCTTTAGGGAGGTGTAATTTGAGCGTATCACTCGTGGCGGAGCATCTCAACCTCCAGGGCAGTGCTGGGTGGAACCGGTGTGGTGTCAGCAATGGCGCGCCCCAATGTCCACCGAATGGCCTCCATGTCCTCCTCTACCCATGCACCTGAGAGTGGGTGCTGGGACCGAGTGGAGTCAGTGTCGTCGCCTCCCTTGTCGTCTAACTCCGTAGCTGCGTGACTGTTGCTGACCCGACCTATCCTACTCCTCTTGCTCCTTGAAGTAGAACCCAGCCTAATTAAAAGAGGGTGAATGGGGGGATCCATGGGAAGTACCTCGTCGCTGTCGAGAAGTGGCACTCCGACTCGCTTGCATAGCGCAGTCACCAAAACTGGTAGGAAGAAGGCCTTCTTGTTGCCCTGATAGAACATCTTCCATTTGGAGATAACCTATGCCCCCACATTTAGCTCAATGGCTGCATAGTACACACCACCACCAAGGCCCTAGGAAACGTCATGTCAGTGCGATTGCCCGACGGGCGGATCCTTCTAGTAACTAAGTGTAGCCACCTCTTAGCATCAGGTGACCAATTCGTGCTAGTAATGCCCTCTGCAGTAGCCCAGTAGACCTGATCCCGGCGCGCATGCTCAATCAGACCTTCAGCCAACCCAGATCCATCTCTCTCAGCTTGGCCTCGTACTCAGCGTTCGAGACCTCGGGCACCTCTAGCGCCTCATTAATGGCTGTGGTATTCAGGAGGATATCAACTCCCCGGATACGGATGACAGGGTGAGGATCGTCCCATCGAAAAGTAGGCAGGAGGACGTAGAACTCCCTCACCCAGGTAGAGCAGCACCGGTGGGAGCCTCTGTCAGTGGGGCCCATACAAACTTCATAAGCCGAGCATGAAAGGCAGTCGCCTTCTCCTCCAGATTCAGTAAGTGGAAACCCCGCTTGCAACAGAATTTAGTGTTTCAGTGGTCATGGAACCATTCTCGACTAGAAGCATTGGGAAACCGGATGAAGGGCAGATTTTCCTCGTTAAGACCAGCCATTTAGAGAAGCCTGCAAGAATTGGAAATTTACATTAGAACAGTGAGGGATTAGGCAAAATCTAGCTAAAAAAGGGAGGGAGAAATTTATATCTTAAGGGATGCAGGACATTGGTCAGACATATCCCGCCACAATGTCCAAGATCCCGCCAAGGCGAGATGATGGAGGCCGCCACAACGGGATAAGGGTCGCCAGAGCGACCTTCATCTGGGATGAACACCAGGCGCGATCATGGCGCCTCTTCGTCCCAAAATCCCCAATTTTCACAGAATTTCAGCAGATCAAAGTATATAAAGTTCCCTAGCACTTAAATATGCTATCATATTAGAAAATAAACCCCTATACAGTGCCCAAATCTGAGTTCTTAGCAAGAGACCCTTCAACTTCCCTTAACCATTTTGGTACCGATTCAACCGTATTTCTACGAAATCCTTACGCCCAGGACGTTGTGGAGGCGTTGGGAATGTAAGGGAAAGGACCATGCTACATTTTTTCTATCAGACAAGGAACCTAAGTTCAAATTCGAAATACTACCCCAAAAATTTATTCTTATCAACTGTTTAATATCATGAAAGCATAGTTAAGTAAGTAACGAAGTAAAGATAGCAAGGATCAGAAACCTTACCTTGATTTTGACGTGCAAAATGGAAGGGTTGAGAGAGTTTTTGAAAGTAAAGAGTAGGAAATGGGGAAACCATTCCCTTTTCCCCCCCTTACTATTTCCGATCTCCCGCTATAGTGGGAGATTTCTCATCATAGCTGCCCCGCCTCACCGGGAGGGCTGCCGCCCTGGCGGGGTCAAGCAGTGTAAATTAGGTCGTAATTTTGTTTTTGGGCGTTGCGTCATTTCGCTAACCGGTCCATTAAAGTATAGAACCTGTCGTGAATCAGACTTGAAAAGCCATCCCCACCCGTGATTTGTAATGGACCGAGTTGTTAGTTAAAAATACTTCGAGGTAGGGTGCATAATGATCCATGTACTAGTCATTCGGGGATGAACGAGGTGTAAATTGGTATCTATTGTAACGACCCGAACCATCGTTATTTAGGAAAATAAAAATTCAAGAAATTTTTGGGCCACTGTCCCGCCAGAGCAGGCTAGATGCCGCTAGGGCGGCGGCGCCACGACGGGGTAAGCTGGCGCCAAAGTGGGATAGGCGAGACATAATGTAAATAACGTGAAATTTTATTTTCTCCTTCTTCCTAAAATACCTAATTTAGACGTAAACCACCCTAGAAATCCCCAAAAAGCTTCTCTAAGCTTGGGAAGGAAGGAGAAGGAGATTTCTAGCATAACGAGGTCGATGGATTGCAGATTTCTGGTTAAGATCACCATCACAAAGTCTGAGAACAAGAATCGAAGCCAAAACCCCGTGCAGCTGCCTAGCGCCCAGGTAGGTTAGGTTTTATTAATTGAGTAGTTATAAATCTGTGCTCACTGCGTAATATAATGTAAATCAGTGGTAGGATTTATGCGCAGGCCTTCGTGCACCGAACAAAAGATGATTTAATCAAAGGAGGAAGCCTTATGTGATGAACTAGGGCTAAGTTGGTCGAATTATTGTTAAGTTATATATGTCGATGAATACTTCATTGTGATGGTTGTGATTTCATGATTGTGTGATATATGTTGTTCTTGCTTCATTATAATACGTGTATATGTGAAATGTTGCATTATTGGTCACACTATTTGTAATGAGATAGACGAATGACGAATAGCATGAATCATGACTTGATTTTATGATTATGAGAATGTACTTGTGATTGTGATTATGGCTTGTTGAATGGATCGAGTGTTGCATTTCGACACACTAACTTGGATCGGTTGCCACGTTCCGACATAAATATTGGATCGGTTGCCACATTCCGGCATAAATATGGGATCGGTTGCCACGTTCCGGCATAAACATTGGATCGGGTACCACGTTTCGGTATGCTAACAGTTTTTGCTTGGGTTCTATGAGAGGACCAATGAATTGAAATAATTGTGTATTTTGAGGATTGTGAAATTTACGTGGTTTGTAATGATAAGTGATATTGTAATTCCCCGGAGTTGTTATATGGTTACGAGGACTTATATCTGATTGTTCTTTTATATTGAGTGAACTTGTTGCGTATCTCGTTGTTGAATGAATCAAGAAGGCCAAGGGTTCAAGGGTGGTAAAAAATGAGAGAAAGGGTTGTTCGTGTGTTGTAAGGGTGAGAAATGAGGGTAGTGTACGAGATGTAATAACTTAGGTGGATTTCACCTTGGAGGAAGGAATTCGTGGTTGGTAGTTAGAAAGTTTGATGTAATGTGCCATGTGGCAAAGGCAGGGTTACATAGAAGAGAAAGTAAAGGTATGTCGTGGGTGGTTTTTCGGAATACATATAGTTGTATTCGTAGACTCTTCTATGCGTTAGGATGGTTAGGCTAAGATCAAGAACCTAGTAAGTAGGTTGACCGAAAAGGTGGTTAGCAGTAAGGGTGCTAGTGTAATTCGGAGGTATTCCAGAGAGGGTAAAGGTGGAGAAGCGAGTGGTTAATCACATATTCTTGCTAGTTGTTTTCTTATGTTATGAGGTGGGCAACGGGTTGACCGATGATGCCTACTAGTATGTGTGGTTTTGAACTAATACTACTCTTGCTATGCCTTTTTGGGATAGTCTGGATGCAGGTTGGTCATGTTTCATTAGATTAAGACGAATAATTCTCCAGCAACTTCTACTTTTCCTTCCGCATGGTGGGAGTTGTGTCTTTTCATTATTATGTCATTATGTACTCTTGGTAGCTCTTGTACATGTTTAGACTAGATCCTTGGGGGTGTTAATTACTTTACAAGTCTTAACCCGAATTTGTTAAGAAGGTTTTCATTTATAAAAACACTACGATTTCGTTTATCTCTGTTTTTCATTAATTTTCTGCACGTTTTAACTATTGGGACATGAGGGTTCTCCTACTTAGGTGTTAGAGTGGTTTCCCACACGGCCCGGTGGGTTGGATCGTAACAAAAGGATTCTAGCATGTGAAGGAAAACTCTCGGTGTTAACTTCTAATGAAATTGTTTGGAATTATTACTGGTTCCTAGCAAAGGATGTTATTTGCATGTCCTATGTGTTGACACCCAATTTTGACCCTTCATTTCTTTAAATTACATTTGTTTGAGATTTTAAGTTAATGATTACTTTTTCTATTTAATTCCTATTACATTTTCGACTTGCTACTACTACTGTTGTTATTATTATTGGTCTTTTGGTTGTCACGTTTTCGCTTAGAATTAGTAATAAAACTACTTTTAAATTTCTATTGTCATCATCTTATTTCAAATTTCTTACTTTTTAATTTAGCTATAAGTTAATATTTTGTATCTATATTTTATATTAGTGTAAAGTCATAATATTTTGTAAATTATTAATTGTCGTCATATCATATATATTATTCTAGTTAATAAATTAGAAGTTCAGAAGAATTATTTTGCATAAGGAAAAGACCCAAAATACTTCAACAATTGACTATGTAATAACAACCCAAATTTGCCAATAAGCTCCAAAACAGTGGCCCAAATGTAGCAGGCAAAAACTCCATCAACCCTCTTCATACTTAAAAAGGACTTTAATTCCCTATTTTAGCCTCAACTTAACAATCTGAAATACCCTAAATGCCCCTTATGAGTTTTAATCAATTAGGGCTTCACTTCCTTACTGATAAAAAATTCCTAGCAGCCGCACTCTCTCCCTCACCTCTCTTCTTTTTCTTCCCTTCCATTTTCAGAAAAACAGTAAGGCTTGTCAACAATGGAGAGAGGTAAGTTACTCCATTTGTATGCTACTTTCTTCTCAATCACGTGAAGCTTACAAGTCTGTCCAAAACATACCCCAATGTTCAATTTCTTTGACAAATTTCAAAATTGAACTTAAAAATCCCACCCAAACTAAGAACCCTAATTTTCTACTCCTATAATCATTAGCATTTGGAATCCATTTGAAAAAGATTTTAGCCGCCTTATTCACCCAAAAGCTTAATAATACCTTTATGTTTCTCTTAGCTTTGTTCTTTTCTGTTGGCACTAGCCACAACAGAGACTTTGCATTTTAATTCACTCGAGCCAGTCTCGTTTTCGTTTGCAAAAGGAGTGTAGATCCGAGGCTCAAAGACGCCTTACTTCACTCCTCCACAAAAGGTAATATATGAAAATATTATATGTTTGTTCATAAATTTCTTTTTACGTTTAAGATATGTAATGGTGTTTTGTAAACATGCTAGAAGCCATTTTGTTTCATGTTTAATCATCTATTCTATTTTACCCCATCATGCACATGCCTCTATTTATTGTAATAAATAGTCTAATTAACCTATGTAGAAATTATAACTTAGACTTATTCTTTTGTAATGATAAGATTAGATCTTGTATTTATATTACAAGAGAACTATTTCCTTTTAAAAAAAAAGATTCTTCTGATTATGAAGTTTGGATAGTTATATATTCAAGTAAAAAACTTGAAGTCGTGACTTTAAGTCCTATTTTCGACATTTGCTTAATCGTACAATTAACTTTTAAGGGAGAATAGAGTCCATGAATATAAACTTTCCATGTTCCGATTAATATCAACTCTTCCTCTTTTCTTCTTCCTCCACCTCCTCATCCTTCTCCTGCTTCTGCTCCCGCTTCTGGTTCTTCTCCTCCTCCTTCTCCTGCTTCTCCTCCTCCTCCACCTATGGTCCCTTTTATTCTTGAAACTATGTTGATATTCTTACTTTGGTAAGTAGAAGTTATACTTTAAGTTCTTTTTAAATGTTATACAAAGAGGCGATAAGTGTGCAAGACTCATTATTGTGTGTTCCTCCTTGAAATCCCTTTTATGCTTGAAACTAAGTTGAGATTCTTAGTTTGGTGAGTAGAAGTTATACTTTAAGTTCTTTTTAAGTGTTACACAAAGAGGCAATACGTGTACAAGACTCATAACTATGCGTTCCTCTTGAATGTATATTCCTTGTGTTATCAATTAGGACCGCCCTCTAAATTTTTTCCCCTTTTTATTACATGTACACTTGGGAGAAAAATGGAGTCTTGATTTGAGACTCTCACCAAAAGAATCGAGTCTCATAGACTCGACATTATCATCATACGCGCACATGGAGTCATTATGACAGCTTAGACTACCCGAATAGTGAGCAAAACAAGTGGTCCTCGCTTGGAGTAACTTATGACTATATATATGTTGAACATTAATTTGCTTACTTATTTTTCACAATATTTTATTTTTTCTTGCGATTTGAATATGTTCTTGTTGTTTAATGCAAAATAGCTAACACAATATAGATGTTTGGGTTTGGGGTACCTATAGTTAGAAATAAATCATTGTCGTGACGTAGTCAAGATTATGTTTCACAAGCTTTCTTTTGAATCAAATGTCAAACTGATTTGCACTTGTACAAAATATTTTCATGCCCAAAATATAATTTTTAATCGAATGATGTCTCTTTTAATGAAAATATTTCAAGTAGCTCCCATTATGTCCTACTAAATATTTTCATTCTTTAAGAAACAAATTTTTGTTTTCCCTATCTATCAACTCAAAGATAATTTTTTGTATTTGCCTACCTTATTTTCATATTATTAATTTAGTATTCTTTTAATTTTAGCTTATTTTACTTGCAAAGTGTCCATTTTTACAACTTATAAGGTCTAAATAATTAACCTAAGTTTGGTCGATAATCATTTTCGACGAATCTTAAAGGATGCTTAGAAATTATATTTAAGATAATTAGAACCCTTACCTAGAATCACATAAGTTAAGTAAGCCATTAATACTGTGAATTTAAGCATTTCCTTAGGTAGCGACTCCTTAAGTTAAATAATTTAGGAATCACCAATATGTTGTACATAATTTTACGTGAGTTAAAATGGTGTATAGCACTATGACATTTCATTTTTTGTGTTGATTGGGCATACAAATGTCCAACCCTACGCCCCACTTCGGGTTATGCGCAAATTGGCTAGAGTCCAAGAAGTCCCGCCAAATGAAGATATGAGTAGATTTATGTTAAACATTCCCCCTCCTAAGGTTTTTCCTTTGATAGTGGTGTTTGGGAGTATAATTTCTGAGCAAAGCGAAATGGTAGTGGAGCAGGATAGAGTAGAGGTGGTCTTTGCGTACCTATCATGGATTCATAATCCAATAATATTCAGTGACACTTCGAAATGATCCACTTAAAAAAGGAAAGACCAGTGTACCATAAGACAGTTGAAAAAAGAGTTGGACCAAGCCAAAGCCACCACATCCCAACAACAAGTTTAGGTTTAAATATGGAGGAATCATCATTTGAAGTTACAAGATATGGAGGGAGGATTGAATCAAGTTGAGGGGAAATTAATTCGATTGGAGCAGTAGCTGGGTGGAAGAATTAATTTAGCTTGACTGGTAAGATGGGAACAAAGTGTTGAGATTTCTCGATTAAGAAAGGAATTGGTTTCATCTTAAAAAGTCGGGTACCACCAACAGGCAGAGAGAGAAATTTGAAAAGGATAGGTCATGTTGGGTGCATTCACAAGATCAATTTAAGCACAGTTAGAAGAGAAGAAAAAGAAAATCAGTTAGTATGCTGATATTGAAGTGGAGTGGAAACAAATGGTCATTGAAAGAGAAACACTTCGTAATCGGCTTGAGACGTTAGAGGAGCGAGTGGCCATCTTAAGGAACAATCTTGGTAACCATGAGACTTGGTCGAATAACTTTCATGAAAATATGGGATGGGCTAGTGTCGAGTGTATCAGTTGGCGGAGCAAACTCCTATGTTATTAGGGATCATAGTCGTTTGGCTGATACATGAATTTTTGAGAAAGCATGTTCCATTATTCCTCATCTTCCAAAGGTGTTGGAGAACTTGTATGATATCTTTGTAGGACAGCGAAATCCCAGGAAGATCTGCAACCTTTTTTTAAAGTTTTATCTTGTTTTGTGGTTTGAGGGTTCGAATGGTTAGTTTTACGAGGATTTCCGTAATTATTTCTTCTTCCAAGTGGATTCCCATAGTGCCATCAACATCTATCTCAATTATTTTCTCTGACTGCTTTAGAACTCTCTTCCATGTAATTAAATATTGTGCTTACATAGAGGCGAATTCACAATTTTGAGTTTATGGAATTTGGATTCTAGAAAAGGTAACTTGTTGGGTTCTGAAAAAATTATTATACATATTAAATAGATTTCTTAACACAAATACAAGATTTTTGAAAAAAAATAATGGATTTTGCTAAACTCATAACTAGTACTATGGCTCCACCTCCCCCCGAAAGAGTTTAAGTTAGGAGATAGTAGGAATTTAGAGGAATATTTGAGGTACGTCAAAGCTAACTCATATACCTCTATTACAAGTAAAAAAACATGCACATACACAAATAAAATCAAGCAAAAAGTACACAAAGATTAAATAGAAAGAAACATATACCCATACCAAAGGTATTTGTTTGTTTCTGTTGAGTCTCTGTGTATTTTCTGCTTGTGTTTGTGTGTGTTTTTTTACATGTAACGGCGGGTAAATGAGTTATCTTTGACATACCTTGAATATTCCGCTAAATACCCATTATCTCCTAACTTAAACTCTTCCTAAGGGGGGTGGAGGCGGAGCCATAGTACTTGTTATGACATTTGTGAAATCCATTAATTTTGGAAAAAAATCTTGTATTTGTGTTAAGAAATCTATTTAATATGGATAATAATTTTTTTAGAACCTAACAAGCTACCTTTTCTAGAATCCAGAACCCATAGACTCAAGATTCTTGATCCGCCTCTATGTATGCAAAACTTTTTATTTGTAGGGAAGAGAGTTGTCAAGCATTCAGAGGAATAACTAAGATGGATGTTCATGTCTCTATAGGAATCCACTTGGAAGAATAAATAATTACAAAAATCCTGAGCAGGCTACCCACGCAGTCTCTTTTTCGAGTCAAATGTCTTTTAAAATCTTGAATGATTGCGAACCTTACTTTGTGATGAAGCATCTCAATCATGCCAAGAATAACCAAATTTCCTAAAAACTTCATCTTCTTAACGACAATTGTTCCTTCCAACATGGTCCTTTATTGACGTTAGCTTCTTTATCATCAGTTCAACTGGTTGACGACGAACAACAAGTTGATTGACCTTGTAGCAGTAAAGTAAGGAGTTGCAAAATATATTGTTGTTATGATGTATTGGCTCTTATAGGGGTTAGTGAATATAATAATCTTTGTAACATCAAACTTTTGCCACGGAATCCCACCACAAGAGAATCAATAGTTCTTCCTAATACAGGATTATCAGTGACATTAGATTTTACTTGCGGATTGGGATATGATTCAACCAGTTATGACTATAAAATCCTTAAGATTGCTCACCAATCATGTAATGAAATTCTCGCACTGAAAAGTGGTTCTTGGATAAAAATTGACAAACATCCTTCTAGCATTTATCCAGTGTGGTTGTCTACTATGGACTTTTCGACATTTGTACATGAGGCATTTCATTGGATTGGTTCACTAAATATAAGTGTGTGGTTTCATTTGATATTTCTAATTAGGTGTATGCAGAAATAGCGTAGCCAAATGGAAGGTTCATTGTTTCTGACAATAATTACCTCAACTATGGCACATTTTTGTTTTGGGAGGACTGCTTTGTGTTTATTATAATCATGCTTATCAGTTGAGAACTTGAGTTACGATTTTAACCTTTGGGTAATGAAAGACTATGGTGTTAAGGAATCTTGGAATAAATTGTTTAACATACAAAGTATCGATCTTTATCCAATCACCCCGAAATATGGATTTTCAGATGGTGAAGTGTTACTCCTTTGCAAACATTTGGTACGTAAGCGTTATGTTTTTAAGACGTCCAAAGAATCATCTGGCTAATGGCCTCAATGTGATTTGGATCATCACCAAAATTACTTGCTTAGTATTTACTCCTGTACGATGAAGACAATTTTTTTTTTTGGGGGAGGGGGCACATAATCTTATTACAACCTCTTTTTCATTGCAATGTCATAAATTAAACTTTCTGGTGCAGTGTAGTTGGAAGTAGTGTTTCCTTTTCTTGAAAAATTACAAGTATCGTGGCTCTTCATTGCTTAATTATATTGGAGTAGTGGCACATACCATATACAATTTTACATGCTTAAACTGGCCAACCATTACGGTTATATTAAAAGGAAGAACTGTCTAAGATCCGTTAAAAAATCGTATATTAGAATGTCAAACATGGTCATTTATTGAGTTCTAACGAGTTTGATTTTGTTATTTCAGAGAACTAAACATGTGCTAGTTATATCCTTTTCCTTACTGTAAAGAAAAGTGATTGTATGAACTATCTCCCATGCACCTCAACTATTCCGCTGAATAACTATGATCACCTAACTTATTGGGTACGGATTCAGAATAGTGTACAACAACCCCATGACCAAAACTTTTTCATATTTGTCAAAACTTGAGTCTTTGGATGGAAACAATTTCAAACGTTGGCCTCAAAAACTTTTAATTTTTTTTATGAAAAATTAGAAGTTGATTTTATTTAACAAACCTTGTATGAAGGGTTCTAATACTACGACTGATCCTTGTGATGTTGTGATTGTTGTTGATGTTGTTTAGAAGAAGTTTGAAAAGTATAACAAAACTGTAAGAGGACATTTGCTAATCCTATGACTAATCATTTATTTGATTTATTTGTTACTTATAAATCTGCCAAAGAAATATGGGATAGATTAGAAATGAAATATGGTTATGATGATGCAGGAAAAAAAATATATGTTGTTGGTCAGTGGATTAAATTCCAAATGGTTAACAATAAGCCAATAATGAAACAAGTTCACGAAGATGAGAACTTGACTGTTGATGTTTTCAATGAGGACATGAAGATGTATGAAATTTTTCAGAATAATGTTCTGCTTGAAAAATTCCTACCATATTATAAAATCAATTGAAACATAAAAAAAAGAATTTAACTCTTCAAGAAATTATTAGTCATATGAGGACTGAAAAGGCGAACAGTAACAAAGATAAGATGGAAATACTTTCTCTTAATTCTTCTAAATCTAATCTTGTAGAATTTTCGGGTACTGTTGTGAAAGATAAGTTCAAAGGCAAAAAAAAGAAAGTAATGGAAAGGAACATGTGAAGAAAAAAAATAACTTTAACAACTCGAAGAGTCAAATTAAAAAATTTAAGGGTCCTCTTTTTGTCTGTGGAAAACTTGGTCACAACTCACAAGGCTACAAAGTGCTATCAAAGAAAAGGGCAGAACTCAAAGCAGGAAGGACCAAGTGATGTCCAAGCTCATCGTGCTGATAAGCTCCTAGACACAGGTGCTTTAAGGCATTTCTATGCCAATAAGGTGTTATTCCATGAATTTGTGAGGATTCCATTAATGGAGAATGTGTTTACATGGGTAGCTCCACTACTGCTGGATTTATGGGTAATGGAAAAAGTTTAAATTAACCTTTGAAGAGCTCTATCCTTGAACAATGATTTGTACGTTCCCTCCCTCTGTAGAAACTTAGTTTCCGGAGAACTTCTCAACAAAGTAGGTCTTACATTTGTTTTTGAAGTTGACAAAATAATTATTCCTCATTGTGGAGAGACTTTGTTAGGAAGGGAAATCTTAGTGGAGGCCTATTTGTCTTTGTACTGAACATTGTTCAAGTGATTGTCAATAATGCAAGTATTTCAAATTCTTCTTATACTGTTGAGTCTATTAGTTTGTGGCATGGTAAACTAGGTCATGTTAATATTGCTTCTATGAAAAGACTTAGAAAAAAGAACTAAATTTCTATGATAAAAACTGATGATTTTTCTAAATGTCATGTGTGTAGAAGCAAAGCATGCCAAAAAAACCTTCCAAATCTGTTAGTAGTAGAAATATTGAATTGCTTGAACTAATAGAATCAGATTTGGCAGATTTCAAGAACACTTTTAGCAAAGGTGGAATAAAGTATCACATTACTTTTGTTGATGAATTTTCTAGATACACTAAGGTATATCTTCTTAAGTCTAAACATGAGGCTAAAAGCATGTTTTGGAAATTCAAATTGACAGGAAAATCAAAATATTTAGATTTGATAGGGGCGATGAATATAATACTAAAAATCTAGAGGATTTTTGTGAGAAAAATGGTATTATACAAGAGGTTAGTTCTCCCTATACTCCCTGATAAAATGGCATTGCCGAACGTATAAATAAAACCCTTATGGGAATGATGAATTCTATGCTTTTAAGCTCTGGTCTATCTGACAGTATGTGGGGAGAAGAAGTCTTGTCTGCATGCTATATTCTTAATAGAGTCCCTCATTAGTAGTTAGACAAGACCTCATATGAGTTGTGGAAAGAGTTTTCCCCTAACTTGAAATTTCTAAAAGTGTGTGGGTGTTTGTCTAAGGTTGGTCTACCTAATTTTAAATTAGTAAATGTTGGTTCTAAGACTTCTGATACCGTCTTTATTGATTATGTTCAAAATTGTGTTGCATATAGATTTATGTCTATAAGTGATTATTCTATTTTTGAATCTAGAGATGCAAAAGTATTTGAGCATCCTTTGAAATATAATGTGCCGAGTGATGTACAAAATGATGCTTCTACATCTATGTCTGTTAATTTTCATGTTGTACCTTCTTCTAATGTTATTTCTAATGAGCATGAAAATTAACGTAGAAGAAGTAAAAGACATAGAATTAAGGCTAGTTTTGGTCCTGATTTTATCACTACTTTCCTAACTGCAAATTTTGATATTAATGTTTTAAATGATGTATTAGTGTTTATCTATTTAATAGAAGAAGACCCTAAGACTTAAGATGAAGCTATGAGATCAATAGATGAGATATTTTGAGAAGAGGCTATTAAAAGTGAATTGGACTCTATAGTTTCTAATCACACTTGGGACTTGTATGATTTGCCTAGTGGTTGTAAACAAAGAAGTAACAAGTGGATATTTAAGAAGAAATTGAGACCTGATGGCACAATTGATAAATATAAAGCGAAACTTGTGATTAGGGATTTTAACCAAAAGAAAGGTGTTGATTACTTTGATACTTATTCTCCTGTGACTAAAATCGCGGCCATTAAGACTCTTATTGCTTTAGCCGCTATTCATGATACACTTATTATATCAAATGGATGTCAAAACGACATTTCTAAATGGTGATTTAGAGGAAGAGATCTTTATGAATCAACCTGATGGGTTTGTGGTTCCAGGACAAGAGGATAAAATATGAAAATTTGTGGAAGTCCTTGTATGGTCTAAAATAGGCACCTAAGCAGTGGTATGAAAAATTTAATGTCACATTAGTGGATAATGACTTTATTGTAAATTCGTCTGATACATGTGTTTATTCTAAAATATTAGGTACATATTATATGTGTATATGTAGATTACATGTTAATATTTGGCCCTAATTTGAATGTCATTAATGAGACTAAGAACTCTTTGTGTTCTAAGTTTGAAATGAAAGATCTTGCTGAAGTAGATGTGATTTTGGGAGTAAAAATCAAGAGAATTGCTAATGGTTTCTCTTTGTGTCAGTCTCATTACATTGAAAAGATGTTAAAAAAAATTGTTTGTTTTGATGTATTTCAAGTGAGAACTCCTTATGATCCTAGCATACAGTTGATAAAGATTAAAGAATCTAGTGTTTTTCAAACTGAATATTCTAAAAATAATTAGGAGTGTAATATTTCTCTTGAACTATACTCGGCCTGATATAGCTTATGTTATTAGTAGATTGAGTATAAATATTCATAATCTCAGTAGCGAACACTAGAGTGCTCTTCATCGCTTGCTAAGGTATTTGAGAGGTACTATGAATTGGTGTTTGCATTTTAATAAATTTCCTGCTACTTTGGAAGAGTTTTGTGATGCAAATTAGGTAATTGATAATGATGAAGTTAGCTCCACTAGTGGCTATGTGTTTACTTTGGGTGCAGATGCTCTTTCGTGGAAGTCCTCCAAACAGATTTGTATATCACGTTCTACCATGAAATATGAATTCATTGCTCTCGAGTTAGCATGGCAAGAAGCTGAGTGGCTGAGAAATATTTTGGTAGATATTCCATTATGGGGAAGGCAAGCTTCACTAATCTCTTTTCATTGACTCATAGGAAACAATAGGGATTGCCAAAAATAGCGTGTACAATGGAAAAAAGAGACATATTCACATCAAACATGGTACAATTAAATAGTTATTGAAATTGGGTTTTATTTCCTTGGAATATGTAAGGTCTGAAAGAAATTTGGCGGATCCTATGACCAAGGGCTTGGCAAGGAAAATAATCCTTGAAACATTGAGGGGGATGGAGATAAATCCCATTGGTGGAGGTAGTGTGGTGGACCCGTTAGGCCTCAATATACACTACATTTTCTATCCTTATGGCGTGAGGCAGTTTTTTATAAGGTTGGGCTTATTTTGCTCTTAATGATTTTATAACCTTAAGGTGGTCTATTTGAGATAGCCTCGATGGAATCACCTACGTGAGTGTAGGTGTTGTCTCCATTTCTGAAAGACTTGGGTCGTCTTTCTAGAGCACTCATAAGACCCAAGGTGTGTGTGCATGACCATAAAAACACTTTGTTAGTATCGGGGAGTTTGCATAAAATCAAGGATATGGTATGTGTTGTGGGAGTCTCAACTTATGTCCATTTAGTTCAAGATTTCTTCACTTTATGGATATGTGTTATTGCCTCATTTCACTTTGTGTCAGTTCAAATTGAAAGATATTGATACTTAAGTACACGTTCCTTTCTTTTCCCCAGAAATTATTCTTATTCTTTACATTTGTATTAGTGGGGAATTGTGGATATTATTCCTTTTTATTTAATGCAAAGCATAATGTCACAGACTTAGGGTTTTTGCTAAGTGGGGGGTCATGACAATAAGTTACATCTTTTAACTCTCCATAATTAATCTATGTGAACATTGCTAAGTTGTTAGCATATGTGAAATTGGAGAACTCTTCAAGAAAGTCACAACTCTTCATTTTCTATTCACATATTTTAAAATCCAACGATCCCCTGTATGAATGGGGAATGACACTAAGACAAAGAAATGGACAAGTGTGTACTTTACAAGCAAGATTAATTGCATCTGGATAAGTAGGTTTCCTTTTAAACTTTCCGTAGTTAACATATGTCGGATATACTCGGTCAATCAGTAGATTTGATATCTTTGAACCATAGAGCTTTGGGGTATACCTAGACAACTACATGTCACACAATTAATCCTTTAACATCTATGGTTCTCATGATTGTGTTCGTTTCAGCCATGAACACGTCCTGGTTTCATGAGTTTATATTGAATGGACTTTTACAATCATCCTCTTTGAAGATGCTTACACTTCACACTCATATATGTGATTCTTAATCGTGTCATCGTGTAGATACACTATCTGGTAAAATTTACCAAATCTAGAAATTGTTAAAAAACTTTAAGCTTTATCAACTCATTAAACTGTCTTAATGTTTTATCTTTATTCCTGAACATTGTCTTCACCATGAGAATGGATTGAGTTATTTAACAATGTCAAACTATTAGTCACAATTTTGGTTGATCTCCTTGAACCTAGCTCTTGGGATATCCAGTTTGCTAGGTAGAGTTACCCCTATGATGACTTTCCCTAAGTCTTAAATTCGTTCCCTTAGATGATTTACAACCCTCTCTCTACTTCGGATTTTTGTAAGTGGATCCGATGCATTTCCCATTGACTTCACATAGTCAATTGTGATAATTCTACTAGTGAGTAGTTCCTTAACGATATTATGTCTATTTCTTATATGATGAGACTTTCCATAATACATAACCTATCTATTGCATCTTGACTGTTACAGAGTATGCATAATGGTGCCAAAAGGTTTGGGCAAAAAAAAAATATCTTTCAAGAAATTTGGGAGCCATTTAGCTTCTTCACTAGTCTTATCTTGAGCGTTAAACTGAAATTCCATTGTAGAGCAAGTGATACATGTCTATTTGGAAGATTTTCAGAAGACTGCTCCTCTACAAAGATTAAATACATACCCACTCATGTATTTTGCTTTATTTGACTTGGTGATTCAATTTGCATCACTATATCCTTTCAACTCTGTTAGATATTTATTAAAATGCAAATCATAGTTTTGAGTTTGTTTTAAATACCCCAAAACACTTTTCATTGTCATCCAATGAGTTTGATTGATATTACTCATGAACCGACTTAATTTACTAATAGCACATGTTATATCTAATCGCATACAATTCATGATATACTTTATACTTCCAAATACTCTAGAATAATCCAATTGTGAATCACTTTAACCTTCATTCTTTTGAAGTGCAAAGCTCACATATATTAGAGTCTTGGTAGTATTGAAATCCAAATACTTGAATTTGTCAAGTACCTTTTAAATATAATGAGACTGTGACAATGCTAAACCTCATGGAGTTGTAAGAATTCTTCTACCCAAGATCACATCAGCAACCCCAAGGTCTTTCATATCAAAGTTGTTTTCTAGCATACACTTAATAACATTTATGTTAGAAATGTCTCTTGTTACGATCAACATGTATCAACATAAAATCAAACAATGACCTTGTGATTTGAAGTGTCTTTTATATAAACACATTTATAACATTCCTTATTCTTAGATATATTTGCCAGCATAGTTTGGTCAAACTTTGCATGTCATTGTTTGGGTGCTTGTTTTAGTCCATAATTTAACTTAACAAGTTTGCACACTTTATTTTTTGTACCATGAACCACACAACCCTTGGGTTCTTCCATGTAAAATTCTCCCTCCAATTTTCCATTTAAGAAAGTTATTTTCACATTCATTTGATGAGTTTGAAGGCCATATACCGCAGTTAGTGTAATTAATATCAAAATGGATGTAATCCTAGTTACTGGTGAGTATGTGTCAAAATAATCAAGACCTTCTTTCTGTCTAATGCCTTTGTCGACAAGTCTTGCCTTGTATTTGTCAATAGTTCCATCAACTTTCATTTTTCTTTTGAAGATCCATTTTGAACCCAAAGGTTTGTTTTCTGGAGGAAGGTCAACCAACTCCCAGGTATGGTTGCTCAAGATTGAATCAACCTCACTGTTGCCGTCCTCTTTAAAAAATGACGAGTCCGTAGAGGGAACAACTTCTTTGAATATTTTAGGCTCATTTTCAAGAAGAAATACTACAAAATCAGATCCAAAGGAAGTAGATGTTCTTTAACATTTACTATGACTTGAAATCTATTTATTAGATAGATTCTCCTTTGGTTCTTTCCATGTTCGTTTAGACACTTTGCTAGTCAACTAAAGTCTAGTTAAATAGGGATATATATGTTCAAAGAATGCAGCGTTATCTGATTCTATTACCGCATTTTCATGAATAATTGGGTGTTCGGACTTATCAACCAAAAATTGACATGCTTTACAATTTGAAGCATATCCAATGAAAACATAGGCCACATTCTTGGGTCCTTTTTTGACCCTTTTGGGGATAAAAACTTAGACTTTAGATAGACACCCCACACTTAAAAATACTTCATGTTGGGATTTCTTCCTTTCCTTTTCTCATATGCACTAGACTTTGTCTTGATATGGGTCACTTTATTCAGTATTCAGTAGACTTTGGCTTAGCATACTTAGATTCAACACAAACCTGTAGTTGCTCTCATGTCTTCACATAGATCATGGAAATCATGTTTTCTTGAATATATTCATCAATAAAATGTCAGTCCACCTCTACGTGCCTAATTATTTCAAGATACACTAGATTTGAGGTGATATGAAGGGAAACTTGATTATCTAACCAATGTTTCGCCGGTTTGGGATACTTCAACCCAACTTCACTTAAGAGATAATCTCACATCTAGACTTTTCGAGATACAACTTTTTGTTTCTTACTTCTCCATGAAACCAAATTTCCACCCACAAAGACACAATAGCCAGTAGTAGACCTTCTATCAATATTGGATCCATCCCAATCGGCGGCTGCAAAACACTCAATGCGAGTATGTCCATTATTGCTATATACTATGATAAGTCCAGGGGCGCCTTTCAAGTAATATAATATTTGCTCCAAAGCTTCCCAATATTTCACATTCATGCTTGTATTTTCCAAATACTCTATGTGAGTGATGTTCAAAAGAGATTTGGGAATAGGCCCTCTAAGGTTGCACTTTTGCAGATACAAAACATGCAGTGAAGTTAAATAGCCAATAGACTCAGGAAAATTATCAGAAAAATTCACGCCACTGATATATTACTCTATGAGAGATGCATTGTTATTACATTTGGTCTATGGAAACTAGCCATTGAGCTGATCATTGTTTTGTATGTCAAGTGTTTCTAGATTGGGAAGGTGAACGATACTCTCAGGTATTATCCCATACAATCCTGCAAATTCCAGCCTCAAAGTTGTGAAATGAGATTTTTTTTTGAGGAATAGTGAAAGAGATATTCACATATCTACGACCAAGCTCTCCTAATTGGGTGAAGTTTTGAAGGAGTGATTTAAAATCATGTGTTGTGAGTCTTAGCTTCTTTAAGTGTGTAAAGATATGGCACCTACGCCTAACTCAACCCCAAAAGCTAGTTCATGAGGGGAGGATTTCCCAAGTCCATATAAGGGAGACCACCAGTCCACTTCCCAATCAATGTGGGACTTTTTCCCACTCTAACATCTCCCTTCACGCCCAAACCGGACTGGAGCGTGGACTGTGAGCCCAAACGGGGATGGACCTGGCTTTAATACCATGTAAAGATATGCACCTGAGATTAACTCAACCCCAAAAGCTAGTTCATGAGGGGAGGATTTCCCAAGTCAATATAAGGAGACCACTAGTCCACTACCCAACCAATGTGGGACATTTATCTACTCTAACAAAGGGAAGATACTTCTTAATCTATAAAAATGGGTCCTGAGGTTCTAGTGGAATATTTAAGAATCATGAAAGGAAGTGTAGTTGTACATAAATCCATTTCACTTTCATTTTTGAGTTACTGGTTCTGAGTCCGTTGACCAGTAACTCAAAAATAAAAGTGAAATGGATTTATGTATGACTAAACTTACTTTCATGATTCTTAAATAGTGCACTACAACCCCAGGACCCATTTTTATAGATTAAGAAGTATCTTCACTTTGTTAGAGTAGGTAAAAGTCCCACATTGGTTGGGGAGTGGACTGGTGTGCTCCTTATATTGACTTGGGAAATCTTCCCCTCATGAACTAGCTTTTGCGGTTGAGTTAGGCCAATGTGTCATATTTTATATGGTATTACATCCCGGTCCATCCTGGTTTGGACTCACGGTCCACGCTCTAGTCGGGCCTGGGCGTGAATGTGGGTGTTAGAGTGGGTAAAAGTCCCACATTAGTTGAAGAGTGGACTGATGGTCTACTTATATGGACTTGAGAAATCCTTCCCTCATGAGCTAGCTTTTGGGGTTGAGTTAGGCCCAGGTGCCATATGTTTACACACTTAAAGAAGATAAGACTCACAACACATGATTTTAAATCGCTTCTTCAAAACTTGACCCAATTAAGAGAGTTGGTCTTAGTTATGTGAATATCTCTTTCACCACTCCTCGACAGTTTTGTTCTCAGTTCAGAACTCTAAGGCTGGAATTTACAAGATTGTATGCATGGGATAATACTTGAGAGTTTTTTTTTGTGAAAAGATAGAGTTGATTTTTTGGAACATCATAGATTTTTCTAGTATAGTTTATATAATTTTTCTAGTGTAATATCGAGAATAATTTATTGAAAGAAATATCTAGATAGTCTAGAGTATAAGATAAAGTTTACTAGAATTATTTTTGTAGATGTATCTAGAAGAGTTTCTAGAACCATCCATGAAAAAAGTATAAACATGGTTGGTCTTGTACATTTATAAACAACCCAAGAACAACCTAAATCAAAGATTCTTCTCTCATAATCAAGTTCTCCTATCCAAAATAATCTTTCTCCCTTCTAGGTTCCTCTTCTTTAGTTGAATCTTCCGATCTTAATTAATGATCTTGGGCTAGCAGGATGCTTTTCAAATTATACTTTTCTTCTGCTATTCTCTACATGATATCAGATCCATAACCATACGTTGGCTTCTGGGTGTTATTTCAAGATCCGGCTGCTGGTAGATTCATTTAGTTTGTGTAGATGGATTTAAGCAGTCACGTTAATGGA
Source organism: Solanum piurae (assembly GCA_029582685.1). Lineage (NCBI taxonomy): Eukaryota > Viridiplantae > Streptophyta > Magnoliopsida > Solanales > Solanaceae > Solanum > Solanum piurae. The sequence continues at coordinate 20,447 of JAJOOO010010966.1, forward strand.
CTAGGATGCAGTTGTTGAATCAGTTCAATTATAAGGTATGAAAGACATGTCTAGAATCATAACTTGCGGGCAATGATTTTTTGGAATGTTGTTAATGGGAGTAACAGAAGTCCTTCCGATGATGTACCAGAGAATAGTAGTGCATACGAGAAGTGGAAGCAGGTTAATGCAAAGGCATAGTTCATTTTGTAGAGGTCAATCTCCTCCATTTTATTTGATCATGTTATAAGGTGTAAATTAGCTAATGAAATATGGAGGGTCCTCAATCGATTGTTCAACAAGAAGAATGAAGCTCGGCTACAAATTAGAGAATCAATTGGTTGACCCCACTCAAGGTAATTTTTTTATCACCGAGTATTTTCTAATAATTAAGAACTTATGTTTTGAGATATTTTTATTGAATCCGGAAGAGGCTATTTCTGAAATGGATGAGAAGAATGTAACACCTCGGACTTTGAAAGAGCTAAATTGAGATTCGTACAAGTTACTCTTCAATTGTTAGTTTTGGATCAACTTCAAACGACCATAACTTTCAGCACAGGATGAGTTAGGTGGCCCATCAGGTATTACATCAAAGGTTGTTGAGTCCTCTTTCTAGTGCCACTAAGTTTACTAAATTCCAAGTAGGATGAAGGAGATATGCCTGTTTGAATGCAAGCTTTCATAGTGTTGGGTTTGTTCACCCTCATGCCAATCATGAGTTTTCAATTATAAATTTTTCCATGACATTGTGTATACTAAGGTTCTTGAGGAGTCCTTGAGGTTTTGCTTCATTCTTTAACAATGGAGTCCTGTTGAGTTCTTGAGGTGAGAGTTTTGCAAATGAGTGATGTTCTTCATGTAATTTGAGTGGGTTTTCATTGAATTTTGTTGGGTTTGCGAATCTAAACAAGTTTGGGAGTAAACCAATTGATTCTAGATGAGTTAGGCCTTAGATTAAGAAAGAAAAATTCGTCAAAAATCTGGGTAGGGAGTGGGGCGTCGTTCCAGCAATGCGCCCAAACTACTGTTCAGTAGTTTGGGGCCTGGCGCATCGCGCTAGCACTGTGCTCCAAACTACCTTCAGTAGTTTGAGGTTTGGCGCCCTGCGCCAACAACACGCCAGGGTCGTCAGGCCCCTTTCTTCTTTGTTCTTTATCCCGTATGAGTTCTTTCAAGTCGTGTCTTCGCTCTCTTCTCAATGCTAACTATCTAAGTCTTCATTAAACATTGAGAGGTCCTATATATCCTAATCATAACTCTTAAATCTTCATTTCAAATTAAAGTAAAGATTAAGAGTAAAGTTTGAGAAACCTTTTTGAGTCATTTAGAGAAGTCTTTTACAATCTTCTAAAACTTGTTTTAAGACTTGAGTGAATGAGTAAGAGGATGAGGAGAGCTGAGTGCATATTTCAAAATGAGTATTAAGGGAACTAACTATTCCAAAGTGTAAACACTTTTACTTTTAAAATGAGAGAAAGCCTTGAATTCCAAATAAGTTCAGGAGGATTTTTTGAGTATTATCTCTTTTAAGAAAATCTTTTGAGTAATTATCTCAAATTGAGGAAGAGTTATGTTTTTAAACATATGGGCATGAGTTATATATTATTGAGAGTAGTATTGAGCACCGATATGGGGATGAGTTCAGACAAGTCAAAATCCTCATAAACCATATATGCCAACATGGGTAAATGATTCATACTTTTTAGATGATTCCTTATTGATTTGAAGCATCTTAGTGGATACACTTAGTTGAGTATTTCCTATACTCCGAAAAGGTATAGGACAACTCTAGCAGTGTGGGCGAGACGATGTATCATCACGTAGCTCATAGTGATGGTTGTCGGTTAGAGAATCTCCCAAATATGAGTAAAGAGTTTATTATTGTATTTTTATATACATTGATTGATTATCTACTATTTTAAAAGCTTTTTATATATATATATATATCGCATCTTTTATTGTTGCATTCAGATTGAGTTGAGTTGAGATGAGTTGTGGTGAATATGTTTCCTTTTCTATCAGTTCAGCTTTGTATCCCTATGTTCAGTTTTTCATTTGCATGCTCGTACATTCAATGCAACTACATGTATTTCGGATCATCAACCGGCACTTCGTTGATCCAATGCATTCCAGCTAGCTTTAGTGATCCCCCTTGCTTTCCGAAGGGCTTCACATTTCGGATTTTGTTTTGTTAGTATGTTGTGGGTCTTGTTCCGACTTCCATCATAGTAATTAGAGGCTTCATAGACAATAGTAGTTGAGGAGTCTCTTCCCATTTCCCTTGTGATGTTTTAAAGACTTTGAGTTGAACACTTATGTTCATTTGAGTATTTCAGCTAGTTTTGAATTAAAATATTTTCATTAAGGATGCGTTATGAGTTGAGTTATGCATTTGAGATTCCTATTTCAGTTGCCTAATTCTTCCACTGAATAATGAGCCAGGCCAAGGGTTCGCTTGAGGACCAGCAATGATTCTCGAGTGTCGGCCACATCCAGGGTGTAAACTCGAGGTGTGACAAACTTGGTATAAGAGCACGAAGTTCAAGAGTCCTAGGGTGTCTATGATGTTATGTCTATAGAGTCATGGTTATCTGTGTGAAGCGCGCAACATCTATAATTAGGAGAATACAACATTTAGGAAACATTTCACTTCCTTCTTACTCTCTTTCGTGCGATTGAGTTCAACTCTATAAAACTTTCCTTCTAATTTATGCTTGCGTGTATCTTTTCAGATCATGCCTCCAGGAAGAGATGTTCGAGGACGTCCTGCTAGGAGAAATGTTGATGCCGAGGATCAAGGGGTTCCCAATTCACCATAAGTGCAACCCCCTCAAAGAGAGGTCACAAATCACTACAACATTTTATGTCTACAACCACCCTAGAAAAGTGTGGCCTAAACTATGAAAAAGTGTGGCCTTTTATAAAAGGCCACACTTTTTGACTTTAAGCCACATTTTTTCAGGGATGGCCAAAAGAGGCGTAACCTTAGAGTTTATCAGCTACGCTTAAAAGCGTAGCCTAAAAGGCAAAAAGGCCACGCTTTCCAGTACCTCAAATAGCAACATTTCTATCTCATACAACTACACTTTCAAGTGTGGCCTTTGCTTCCTCATTGCGCACGATTTTGAAGTGTTGCCTTTTCTATCTAATGTATGACAACACTTTGAAGTGTAGTCCTTGCCCATGTGCATACCACAATTTACAGTTCTATGGCTACACTTTTAAGTGTGGTTATATTATTTTGGCTATAAAATATTTATCTGCCACAATTTCTAATTAAAAAACACCAATATTGTTTTGCAATAAATAATCTCAAGCATTAAATTGGCTAATAAGTAGTTCAAATATATAGATTTGCAATAAACTTCAAAAGATAGTATCATGTCTTGTGTACATACACATACTTATAAAGTAATATTCTAAATATGTGTACACAATAGTTAAGAAAGGACTCTTGCAATAGTTCAATATATTCTAGCAATGAATATATTTCACAAAATCAAACATAATGTATTCAAAGTTTTACAATAGTTCAAAAACTCTTCATCATCCACTTCAATGAGATCAAATTGACTTGTGGCGACCCTTCAAATTTGATCAACTCCATTTCCCTACACATTTAAAATATACAACAAATCAGATTGCAGCAATTATAGAAGAGGCAAAAAGCTCCAGATTCCAGACTGCAGATTTTTTGAATTCCAGATTGCAGATTGCAGATTGCTGCAGATTATAGTTCCAGGTTCCAGATTCCAGATTGCATATTGCATATTACAGTTCCAGATTGCAGGTTTCAGATTACAATTTACAAATCAAAATTTAACTGTCAAAAAACTTTCAAAATTTCGTAGTCCAGTTCAGGCCAAAGAACAGGGGCAGCAGAAGAAAAATCCCAAGATACTTTAATGCAGACATGTAAATCAGGATAGCAGTCGCACAAAACAAAGCATGGAAAAAGAGGAAACTCAACACCAAACAACATCAAAGTGTATGCCTTTTTGATCAATGGAACCTGGGATATCAAAAAGATTATTAAAACTACACCTTCGGATCTTGTCGCGACCATTCTTGCGACTCAAATTCACTACCAGCCCATGGTTTCTGATCAACCAATCTGGAAGACCAATGCAAATGGAGAATTCACTTGCTCGTCTGCCTGGGATCAGATTAGAGAGAAAAGAAACCAAAGTTTCTGCAGTCACAACCTGTCAACTATTTCTGTTGCTATAAACCAGGAAAGACACACTGTTTAAATAGTTCTTTCACAGTAAGTGGGAAGACACACTGTTTCTCCATTGGACCTCCACTACTAATGAAACAACAGACAAATGATCATGAGATTCTCTTTGTAGAATTCCATGGAAAAACAAGAAGACTGAGTTGATGGATGATCAAGCTTAGCACAAGGGATAAAATGTATAACATGGAGAAGGAAAGTCCTTAAAACATGCAAGAAAGTATACCTTTGCCAAAATATACTTCTCCTTTTCATGAAAGGCATCTTTGGGGCTTGGCTTGGAAGCAGATTCAATAGCATCAACATTTGTTAATCTGAATGAATTAATCATTTTACATGAGCTAACACCAACAAAACATAGTTTCTAAAAATATTTGAGCTAAATGCATGTTATATCATCATGGCACATGGGAACATTATCTATCCGACAATGTGTACTGAATAGATAGGTTGACCCAAGTAAAATGTCAAATTGTAATGGAAAAATAGATTGTATATTAACTAGTTCAATTGAAGAATGAATAGAAGCGTGGAAATAATCCTGGGAAATGTTAAGTGGGAATTTTGTGATCTTTTGATATCTCTCAACAGTTGGTCTTTTCTGGCTCGGAGAGGACCTTTCACATTAAATCTGAACCCAAATATCAATAAACATACAAGATCTATAGAAATGTATACCCATGCAAGAATGACTTTCTTGTATATATTATCAACTAAGGGTACATACCCGTCACTTGGAAGTTCAAGCAGCTCCTCCCACACCGAGTTACAATAAGAATTACCCAATATGCGGAATAGATCCAAGATGGTAGGCTCCCAAACCCTGACATCTAATAATATGGACCTTACCTGCAAATGATAAGTAGCTCAAATATCAATCAACTCAATAGGCCCATAGATCTTTCATTTTGTTACTTTCTAGGGGCAGCAACTGAAAACAAGTTATACTTCAAAATACATTTCCAAAAAAGATCCAATAGCTACTAACCTTCCATAATGAATAGTGCATTGTCATGAAAGTAATGAAAATACTCATAGTCTCAAATATAAATGCATGTGGACCAGTACAAAATTGAATAAACACCGTGAACTAAATGGAATTAATCTTTTTTTTAAGAACAACGCAGATGTTTGTAGACAAGAGGAACAAAGAAATTTCAACATGGATAAAGATATACCTTTGAGATATGAACAACAAGGTTCCGATGAATGCCCGAGCATTCTATATAAATTAGGATGCCAAGATTTAGAGAAGCCCACTCAGGTTCTGAAGCACAACAGTCAGAGCACTTGTCATTTCCAGGAACTTCTCTGAGAATCTTAGAAACAGAATCAGGCAGATTGACTATTACGGAAGCTAGGGCATTTTCATCATTAACAGACCCTTGAACATTCAAAGAACCAGCATAGGTATTGTTGCTACTATCAATGTCATTTTAGTTAAGGTCGCAAGTATCACCACAGTTGAAGCATATAGATTTTAGTTAAACTCATCTCTTTCTTTTCTAGTCTTTGTCGAGTTGGTTCATTATATGGCTAGTTATTAGGAATTTGGATATACAGATAGATATAACATAGTTTGTGCAAGAATAGAATATTATGTTGTCTGGTGCTATATTTATACCCTTTTAAAGTTAAAAAAAAATAAAGATCAATAAGTACTGTTTTGTGACAGTAAGCTTGGGACAGTTCACTGTCAATGTGAAACCTATAAAGATTTCAGATGATCAGTTCACATTCTTTATTAATTTCTATCATCATATTCCTAAGGCACAATATCTAATGTCTCGCACAATGAAAGAGATAAACAGAGCATATATTATTTAAAATCATGTAATCATGCATATGAAATTAAATTTGATCCTATTAATTATTGTATCAACATTCAAAGACAATGCTTGGTAAATCAAGTAATCACCTTAGGCTTCAACTAAAAAACTTGATCAAGATGTTAACTACATATCCATATGCAGTAATGACAAGAAACAGTGGTAAGAGTTCCTATGGAATGTGTTATAAGACATACTAGAGGCTCCCAGATACAACAAATAGTGAGGTGGAGGAAACTTCAATTCGAAAAGCTCTATCTTACTGTGTTGCAAAAGATTTTACCTCATCTTCTTTATCTGTTGTAGCATTGCCTCGTCTTGTTATTAGTGTTGTTTGCATCATATTCTTACTCTGCTGAAGAGGCACATAGATGATTAGAACTCTTGAGGAGTCGATGGTGCTATTCAACGGGCAACTGATACAGTTACAATCTTGCTCATGAAAACAGTAGCATAAAAACTCATGTTAAGTTTGATTATTCTTATCTGAAAACATTGTTATTGCAGCATCTACAAAAATAATACCTTTTTTTCTTCCTTTGATTTTGTTTTGTGACTATAGGATTGAAGGCCGTGGTATCCCTCCACTTCTTGAGTTTGTTGATTCAAAGGTACAGAGAGCAGCTGCAGGATCCTTACGAGAATTAGCATTTAAGATTGTGGAATGAAGTGCACTCCCAATTCTTATACAAATGCTTCGGTCTGAAGATAGCAATGCAACATCATTTACTGTTATGCTAAACTAGCACATATAATAATACTAGGAGAGAATGATCCGTGCGAATACAGGACAAATGTTATAACATGGCCATATCTCTTGGGTGATATATTTTAGATGAAATAGTTGTAGAAATAGAATAGAAACTAGAAACTAGTATTGGAACTCACTTTTGATATGAAATAGTTATCTTCATCAGAATCGTGTGAAGGTAGGAATTTGTCATAAGTTTCATAAAATATCTCATTGACAACCCCAAGAATGTCTACGCCAGACTTAAGCTCATTTTGGGGGTTATTGATTTCAGCTTCTGTAAAAACAAAGACAATATATTTTCCTTTTGGACAGACAAAGGCCGAACCAGACATGGGTTACGGATGAAAAATTATGCTATATATATAAGAGTAAACATTAATTCTTTTATATACATATTTTTGAACCTCTTAATCAAAATCGCGACTGTGCCACTTGAAACAAATTAAGCACAGAGGCAGGGCCAACAGTATATACATAGATGCAGGTGATATGAGAAGGACGAAAGTAAATCAAAACAGGAAGACGAGATTGAGAATGGGTCATCACTGCTGCAGTAAACAGAAAGTAAAGAGAGGTCTTTGGTCTCCAGAAGAAGATGAAAAACTCATTAAACACATCAACACCCATGGCCGAGTATTGTTCATAAATTAGTTGGTACTACCATCTTTATTATTCATTCCGTCTACGTAATTAAAATCTCGATAACAACATTTCACAATAATAACCATGTTTTCTGTACTATTCCTAACATGTCATTATAGTTACGTTGTTACAATGAGATTTAGATTACTCCAAACATGTCTACCAACAACAAAGCTAAAATCTTTTTGACAAGAAGAATAAGTTCCAGTAACGGTGAAGGAAGCTACCAACAACAAAGCTAAAACAATATGCATGAACAATCAATTTAATTTTTTCCTTATTTAGGCTCTTTAGCTAGTCCCCAATAGTAATGTTTTCTACTCATCAGTCGACTAATAATGACCACTTCCCTCAGTTTATCCCATCATATGCTCCACTATCAGTATAATTGGTTCAATCTTCTCAAGATAAATCTTACCATCTTTTTACTAGGTAGATAAAATCATTAAAACAAGGTAACAACCACAGATACATATGTGCGATGGAAATGCGATTTTGTCAAAAAACCTTACCAGATAATACACAGGTTAGATAAAGCACATTAGAGTTCAATGCAGTTTTTAAATGACTGTTTTGCTAGTTTATCACATGGTTTAAGATGTGAGTCAACAAATGGAAAGATAATGGTGCTTGAAGAAAAATTTACCTTAGACATCCTGTCAATCATTTCTTTACTTCCATGATTTTGAGCAAGCACCAATACTTATATTTCAATTCTGTTATACTCAATGCATCAACTTCTTCTATATGATTCAAGGAACACAATTCATGCATTGTTTGAGGCTCTTCTAGGATAGAAACTTTCTCCTACACTTCAACTATTTACGCGTGAATCTAAGTCTAATAATCATGATGTTGCTACTCTTCTTTGTATATACTAGCAAGAAAAAGTAACCCATGTTAGACTGAAATTCTACACTTCTTTGTCATCTATTTTAAGTAAACTCAACTCTCCACAACGTGTATAATCAATGAAGTACACATCAATCTCCAACTAGCTCGGGTCAATTATAAGAATCCTTGTTTTACCATCCACTCTATTCACGATCTAATATTCAGGGGATTCATCATATTAGACTATTTTATGCAACCATTAAGCTACCACAGCTTCCTCCTTTTTAAGGTCTCATACCCCATATGCATCGCGAAGTTCGCCATAAAAACAATTAAGAGGTTAAATTTACATTAATCTTCATGGAAAACAACTTTTTTGTGGAAGGTTATAGATTATCTAAATCATCACTAAATATTCCACTTATTCCAAAATGGACAATTGTAAAAACATAAAACCTGAATACAGTTTTTAATAGAGTAAAAATCTACTACAAGTGAATATGCTTGATTTTTTTTCCTAAGTTTTTTACAAGGCAAAGTGTAAGCTGGCACACGGAAGAAAAACTAGAGAACACTTACGTAAATTCTCTGTGTACACATAGCTATAGTTGAAACAAAGTTTCACAAAAAAAAAGAGGACTGGATGTTGACTTACGATCAACGACAGATATTTAAAATTAGGAAAAAAATATAATACAAAAAAGAGAGGCTTACGATCAGCATCAAGCAGTTTCAGAAGTTCCAACGCTGAAAGACTCAATATTCAAATTCACCAATACAAACAAAGAGGGACTCCAGTGTTAATCGAGAGAATGATTCCTAATTTCCATTTTCACCACTAAACAGAACGATACCTCACATTTAGGGCTCAACAAATGCGACCTCGTCCAATATATCAGGGCTTAATTTTGTGTAGATTCTTGAAAAATATATCTTGATGATGAAGAAAACAATACAAATAAGAAAGAGAACCCACGATAATAGTGGAATTGTAGGGTTTTCTGGTAAAATGCTTGTGGATGAAATTTAGGGCAAATACGCTTGCTTTTTAGAATTTGGGCAGAAAATAGATTTACAGAGGAGATGCTACTATTTTATAAAATTTGTGAAAATTAATAGGGCACATTTGTAAGGTGTGGTTTTTAGAATTATAAATATACCACACTTAAAAGTGTAGCCATATGTATAAATAAGTGTTTCAAATTGTTTTATGATTTGGAAACACTTAAAATGTGTAGTTTATTATTTTAAAGAGCACGCTATGTAACTGTTGCCAAAAAATTTGTGGCCAAAAGTCACGTATAAAGGCTACACCTTAAAAGTATGCCCTTTGATATTTTTGGCAACACTTTTCAAGCGTTGTAGACAATTAGTGTGGCAGTAGGCCAAATTTGTTGTAGTGCACTCGGCGATACGTCGACTGCTACTTTCTATCGCCAAATTGATTTTCTCCTTCAGGGCTTGGCACACTAGAATTTTTGGCGGGTTAATGGCCATTCGGCAACTCGGCGACCACCAGGCTTTCATTTCTTCGCTCTTTCAGCTCGCTTCGTTCCTTTTTGCAAGTTAGTGTGCATGGTTTGTTCCTCGATCCAAACTCCTAGAAATCATGTGTTTTGCATCAGTTATGAGCACAAAACAAGCATTTGAGGACACAAAATCTATCCAAATAAAGCCCTAAATGAGTCCAAATTATGGACTCACTAACACCCCCAACTTAAAATTTTGTTTGTCCTCAAGTAAAACTCAAGTTCAACAGTTCTAAAAGGATGTTTCAAACAGTGCTACACAAGACTCAATTATGAATGCACACAAAAAGACTCAACTTACTCATGCAAGGATAAATTGTGCACTCAAAGATTCAAGTTGTGACTCACCGTTATCAAAGATTCTCAAGTTCACAATACTTGCTTCAAATGCAAGTTCAAGCTAAAAAAAGATACTTAAATGCACTCACACAAAGAATGATTCCATATTCACAAACAACGGTTCAACAATTTATAGCTCTGAAATCAGAATCAACACTCACACTCACAAAGATGAACACTTGCATGACTCCACCCATATGTTTGCCTTTATTTTCCAATCAACACTTGTTTCAGCTCACTCAAGATCATAAGGTCTTTCTAAGGTTTGTAACGGGGTTGAGTGCAAATGTATGGTCATTTAGGTTTAGTGGTTGCTATCCTCATGAATTGTGGTATAAACAACACTTCATTTCCTTCTCCTCATCATTCTCATATATGCTCATAAGTCACCCCATTATTTATTTTCCATGGACGGTTGGACACCGCATTTCTTTTTGCATTTTCACAACTTTATTCCACAACCTTTTCCTTTTTCTTTTTCATTCTTGTTTTCTTTTTTCTCTTCTTTTTTTTTGTAAAGAGGGGTTCCAACTTTTTCATAATAATGGATCAAGGGGGACTTCTTTGCACTTCTTGATTTACCTTCCCTTTTCACCATACCCCCAACTTAATCTTTTGGCCTAAGTTGGATATTCAAACCAACCACATCTCATGAGGATTAAGGGTGAAGGGATAAAGAAAGGTCACAATTTGCATCAAGTTTCTTCCAAGAAAAAGGGTAAGGCTCAAAGGGTGTTCAAGCAAAGATCACACACTCACAAGGTTGGCCACAAAAAAGGTATAATGTCGAATTATTTCACACTCTTCAAAGTTGCCTAAGATCATTTCAAGAGATTGCATCACTTAGTCAACCGGACCAACATGGCAAATTCTAGGTGTCATCACACGTGGTTCACGGTAAGCTCATCACACAAGGCATTGGCACCAAATATCAAACAAGACTCCACACTTTTGCTAGTGTGCAATGATCATCACAAGAGACTCATTCGATAACCGGCCAGTCACAATGAGATGCAAAAAGTTCACATATTATCTATGCAACTTCATTTGGCCTCATTGTAGCCGCACATTTAATTTTGTTCAACTATGAGAACTATTCAAGTCATCGGTATTGATCAAGACCGATACTCAAATTTTTACAAGAACAACCACAATTAAATATACAAGAGGTGGCAAATTTTTTGGAAGGGTCCAAAAATCATTTACATTCAAAACAAAGAGCCACAAGCTCAAACATCCACAAAATACAGTATCAAAACATAATTTATGGCTCAAAACCCCAATATATGAACATAACAATAATCACAAAAGATGGGCCTCACCTCACCACAAAACAAAAGCAATTTGTCCTCAAATGCAAGAAAATATCCAAAAGTTAATAAAAAGGGGACAGGGAAGGAGGTAAAGAAGAATCATGTCTAAATAGTCGCTCCATCTGTCGAGGCATCAGTGCCCGGAGTCACCTCAAAAATACCGGCTCCACTGGACCCACCCATGGTGGTGTCTCTCAAAGAGTTCTGGCGCGCAGTCTCGAACATAGCATTCTCCAGGTCAGCCAGATCATCATAAACCTCAGCATCATGCACATCTATCTACTCCTCTTCGGTCTCCGCCTCCGACTAATCAACTTCCATAACATCCTGATGTACATCTCCGGTGGTGGCCGGAGGAATCTCAGAAATCATCAGGGCATCAACATCATCAGTTGCCTCCAATAGGGAAGTGAAGTCAGTGGACTTCAAGTAGTCACGTCCTTCCTCAGATTCATAACCTTAGCTTTCAAAACCATAACCTCAGAAGTCTCCCCCTGCCTGCTCTCACAAGCCTCAAATCTCGCAGTGAGAGTGTCAATGGAAGTCTGGAGGGGGTCAGTGCAGCAATAAGGGCGCTCTCGATCATCCATGGGACTGCAACATCTAAATGGGTAGCCCTCATGTCATCTGAATGGGCCAGGTGCCCCATCTTCAAGATCATAGCCTGCGTAATCTTGGTGGGCTGGGAAGAGGTAGAAGCACCTGGAGCTTGTGAAGAAGAAGTAGTAGAAGATGTACCTGAAGGTTCGGAGGCCGGAGAAGGCAAAGATGCCTCTACAGGTATCGAATCAATGTCCACCTTTGGAAATGTATCCACCGGAGGTGCTATCCTCTTGTCGGCCTCCTCTCGTGGGTACTCAGCCTCTATACGCCGAATGTCTGTAGAAGATGAATGAGTGACCTCAATATCCCTCATCTCATCATGAGGTACTCCAGCACGCCTATACATCTCTGTAATCAGCACCGGGAATGGCAAGGAGGTCTGACTCTACTTGGCCCTCATGGCCATCTCTTGCTCTATGAGGAGTCCCAGGTTGATGCTCTTTCGGGATATGATCTACCCAAGACAGGCCGTCTTAGGGTGGCGGAGGATGGACTCGTTCTGGGATGGCATGACGGTGCTGCTAATAAAGCCAAACTAGAATCGAGCAGCAATATTCAGATCTCTTTTTTCTATAGGGACCCTTGCCTTGATCCACCTCGGGGTGGTATCAGCAATCAACGGAGCAAGCCAGACCTTCAAGTCATCCAATGACTGAGTAGTAGGAAGCCCTCATATGCCACTATATAGCTCTTAAACCCCTGTCAAATACAGTATTAATAGACTCGTTATTGCACCGGACTTCCTTTCCCCGGACCATGACCTACTTAACCGGTCTGAATGTGCTGGACTTCTTCTTCCCCTTTGGCACCAGCTCGTTGTATGCTGTATAGAACTCCCGAACCCATGTAGGAATGTAGGATCCCCAGGGCCTGGTGAACTGCTCAAACCAGTGGAAATGGAGGGTGTCCCTCACTGCGGAGTATACGCCCTCTAGGCACTCCATGGATAACAATTTCTCCTTGAGGATAGTCTCCATCCCATCACCTTTTAATCTATTAAGGAGTCGGGGAAGAGGAACTACTGGTGGCACTGGAGCCACAGGAGGTGCCAGAACTGGCACTGTATCTACCAGAGAATAGGTTGTTCGGACTCTAGCTGAGTTAGGATGAGATCTAGCACGGATTTCTGCTCTTTGGGATTGTAAGGGTTGGTCATCTTCCGGCTCAGATAACACAACTTGGGAGTTACGGGTCTCTCCCTCACTGTCAGAGTTGCTCACCGGAGTCTCAAATGCGGGCCTCTTGCCCTTGCCTTTTTCTCCCTTTTGAGGCTCTTGCCGTCCCTTTTTAAGAGGGTTGGCTCCTTCTTCATTTATAGTTATTCCCCGCGCTCTTTTACGCGACGACATATCAATGTTGGTTCTTGCCATATCTGCAAAGTATCAGAAAAAGTTAGAAATAATTTAAGGAAAAGCACAGAAAAATTTATTGTAGACAGACTCGCCGAACCATTCGGCGAGTCACCGAATCACTTTGGTGAGCCAAATCGGGCTAGCCGAAAGGATTGGCTCAAAATCTTCTCAGGGCCTTTTGGTGGATTGCCGATATCATTCGGTGTGCAAGGATTAGCCCACCGAAAGTTACAGTGCATTTAAGGCGTTAGAGGCGTAGAAAGGGCGATCAAGAAGGACTTTCAGCGAGTCGCCAAGTACATTTGGCGAACTCATACTTCTCGCCAAAATTTACAGAGCCCAACTTTTAATCAAGCATGAAGTTAAAGGCAATAAGGAGGACTTCGGTGAACCGCCGAGTGGTTCGGCGACCTCGACCCAGCTCGCCAAATGGCTCAACGTGCCTACTTTCAACCCCACTTCAAATTTCAACCCCACAACCCCCTAAAATAAAATTAAACCATGCACCCATTCAATTAAACCTAGACCCATACTACCCAAGCCCCCGGGATACTCAGACTTCTCCCGGGTTTGCCAAATTTGGCCATTTAACGACTTTTGCCCTTAATAATGACGTCAACCACTCCATCATTGGGCAAAATATGTCATTTGGCACAAATGCAGGTTACTTAGACTTCACCCGACTAGATCCAACAACATTTAGACAACAACCACCAATTTTAATTACTTTTAAGGCACACAATACTTGGGAATTCAGTGATAAAGGTATTACCGACATGATATTCGAATTAAAATAGGCACACAAGCATACAATTACGATTAGAGAGGCCCAACACACATCATTAAGATAGAAAAAATCATTGCGCAATAGTAAAAATTGCTAAAAATGAATTCGGGATTCGGAAAACCAACCTTAGATGCTGATTGAACAAGTTGAAAAGTTAGGCGGCAAAGATTCCAACTTTGAACACAAACTTGATGACTAAAATGCGATAAAAACACAAAAATATAAAAAATATTGTGCGGGTGTGAGTTTGAAAGTTTAAACCTTTGGCCTTTAAAAACTATCCAGTTCTCACCCATTTGGCAACATAAGTTTTGCTCGGCGACACGCTGAGTTGGCACTTACCTCGTCGAGTTTTACATGACCTACAGTTAATGTGGGGGTCCAAATGGCGGACTAAGTCGTGATCGCTGACCTGGTTGGTGATTCGCCAATATGCTCCTAGGCTCGCCGAGTTTTACAGACTCTAATTTAAAAATGTCTTTAGTCTAACGGTGGTCCAAGTCAGGCTCGCTGACCTCGTCGGTGAGTCACCGACTAGACATTTAGCTCGCCAACCTGCACTTTTCAAACACCTTCCACACTTTGACCTGCACAATCAACACACCATTATTTCAAACTCAAAAAGAAAGCAAATAGAAGCTTGGCTTTCCTCCCAAGTAGTGCCTTAGTTAACGTCGCGGCACGACGTAAGTCCACGCTCAAACCTCATTCTTGGGGTTGGCCATAGTGTCACTAGGAAACCCCCCTTGCTGTCTCGGGTTTAAATGAGACGAGATATGACCTATTTGGGTCTTCAACTGTTTGATCGAGATGGAATGGGAGGTAACTGTCTGGCTAATGGTCGACACATCAGACATGTTATGTAGCTAGGAACACAAACTATTTTAGTTCGTTAGTCGTCATTATATGTCTTATAAGTTTCCCTTTCTAGTATTGGCTTGCGAAAGATTTTGAGCCTAAGTAGATGAAACATCAGTTTAGTTGATGAACTTTTGTACAACTATCCAATTAAAACTGAAGGCATGTTCTGTAGAAAAGTGATTATTTTAGTCCTAAATAGTCTCATTTTGTCTTTTTATAAAGAAAGAAACTTTCTCATATTTTTTATCCTAATCAGCTCAATTTATATGCTTAGGTATATTCCTATTTTTATGTTCCAAGCATATCCTATGTGCTCTTGATTAATACATATGCTTCACTAATCTACAATCTGCTAGAATACACAGTAAAAGGCATGTTTTCCACAAATTTATGCAATAATAGCATGCTGCAGTTTGTATTTTTCCTTTAAAAAGAAATAAGATGTCTTGCTGCCTGTATAAAGCTATTATTGCTGCAAAGTAGATAAGATTGAAACAAAAATCATTTAAGGTACCATAGAAACTGGAGGTGGCAATGTCAATTATAAAGAGGAAGCAACATATGAATCCATGTAATGTATATCTCGGATAACATATAAATAGACACTCAAACTTGTCATGCTGCCTGCATACATCAATAAGTATTAGTAATAATGTTTTTTGATGGTATCGTCCATCAAGATGTCTGCATTTGTTCCCATCACCCTTGAGTAAGTTACAACATGTAATAGTTCCAACCTGAGACATCGTGATTGTCAGGGTGCGTATTCGTTGTTATGATGGTGGTTTCTGAAGTTATTTTCTATGTGTATTTTAGTGTCATTTTATTTATATTGTTGTTATACAGTATAAACAACTTGAGTAGAGATGAAGTAAAAGGGGGGAAAAGAATTGTATAAATATGAGTTAAATAATTTTGAATTTTTTAAGAACTTCACCCTCACTATACTAGACTGTTGCCCTCCATATTTAGCTGCCCATTAATTTTTCCATAAATTCCAACTAATAAAGATAGGTAGGGACTGAATCATGATCTTTTGAGCCTCATTATTGTGCTTCATAGTCCACCCGTTCATCAAGTGATTTTTCAGAGCAATGTGTCTGTGAACTTTTCAAAAAAAGGCAGCAAAGAAGCTCCAAATGTGAACTTTGAAGGGATTGTGTGTTTTACTTAATTTGGTTTCTAATATGGATGTGGATTGCAATTTGCAAACCCATTATGTAACTATATT
>JAJOOO010010967.1:0-44687 GCA_029582685.1 Solanum piurae
AAGCTGTACAATGTTAGAATTAAAATACTAGAAGCTTAAAGTTCTTAAGCTATATATTGTCTCACATTAGACAAATATCATATGAGGATTGTGTTTGACACCTAGGAATAGGTGGGTCTTGGTACTCTCCATTTTATCTTTATGGTAATTTGCTTTTCTTATTTCTCTACATGGTGTCTGAGCTTCTACTATCTTTAAAGAGGCCTAAACAGATTCTGCCTACGAGAAGGCAGGCTTACGCCAGTTACCAGGAAAAAAGTTCTTTTCCATTCTGTAATTTCCTTCTCGGGATCGTTCCTTCTTCCAGTAACCGTTTGATGGCAAGTGCCTATTTCTGATCACTTTTCTGGAAGTGCCATACTTTTTTTCCTGCGACAGTTTTGGCAAAAATGCCTCTTGCCGGACTCTGGTCTGGCAGCAAATTTTCCTATGAAATTTTGGCAGTTGAAACTTTTTGTTGAGTTTCTCTGTCGCAAGGACATTTAGGTGATTTTCTGACAGTTTTTCAAGCAACCATTCCTGTAACTATTTACTTCTCTTTTTCAAGTATTTTTAACAAATAAACTCTAGTTGGTTTACAGTCTTTGGGAGAGCGTGTTAATAAGTCTCTAGAATGCTAGGGTCAGAACATTTGAAAGCTTAAGGTTTTTAGGTTAGATAGTCATATATTGGACAAATTTTATATGAGTAGTTTCAATTTACTTCTCTCAAAAATCAGTATGTGTTTGGCACGTGTAAATAGGTATATCTTGTTTCTATCAAGTCATCTAGACATCTGATGATTTATTGTACCTCCATAATACATAATAACAATTTAGATCTCTTTTCTCTTTAGAAGTTTTGGGCATAACTCAACTCTCAAGTGAAATATGCTGAATTTATGAATAAGGTGCTGATATACCCCCCCCCCCCTCACTGTTGTGATTTAAGGGTATTATAATTGGACTTGATAACTTGGATGAGGTCATCAATACAATCAGAAAAGCATCAAGCCATGCGCTCGCAACTGCCAATTTGAGAAAAGGTAACAGTATTACTGATGTATTATCTTCATGTTGCTAGATTTTTCACTAGCACCTGCTCATAGTTGTGTTGGAAATTGTATTTGCCTTTCTTTTTATAATTTTCTAACAGCAGGAAATCACTGCCAAAATTTCTTTTCAACTTGCTCTTGCAGAATTTGAATTGACTGAAAAACAAGCTGAAGCTATATTAGATATAAGCCTGAGAAGGCTTACAGCACTCGAGGTATGTCATAAGGCCGCATTTGCAAATTTGATGATGGGTGCTTTAGTTGTTATTGAACTCCATCCAACATTCTGTTTCTGTATCGGTAATGCAGAGAAATAAATTTGTCGACGAGGGGAAATCTTTGAGAGCGCAAATTTCCAAGTTAGAGGAACTTTTGTCTAGTAAGAAGCAAATACTTCAGGTAGCCTCATGAGAACTGGTTTTTCTTTTTCTTATCAAGCTTAGATATGATCTTCTACCATTTTGTTTTTTTGAAGAATCAAGATGCCAGATGTTTGTCTATTTATTGGTTGTTATTGTACCATTATTTGTCAAGAAGTCAAATTTATGTTCCTTCCACTCGTACATAATTTTTTTAACAATCTAATAGAAATACCCAGCTTATGAAATACACTGTAGAAGCGACCTGTTACTACTGTCTAGCAAGTTAATTCATTTCGGATATTGCTCCTTTTCTTCATTTGTGGTTGTCAGCAATTTAGGGGTGGGGTGGGGTGCTTCTGTTAGGTAGTATATTGATATTTTGATTGTTCACCTCCTTTTACAATACCATTCAGATATAATGTAGTGATACTCAATTACCTTGTTAGTTGACATTTGTCTCCTTGCTTTTCAATTTTTGCAATATGAACAACCAGTTGATTGAAGAAGAAGCACTTGAAATAAAGGACAAGTATTTCACTCCGAGGCGTTCACAGTTAGAGGATACAGACAGCGGTGATCTTGAAGATATAGACGTGATTCCGAATGAAGAAATGCTACTGGTAATTAACCTGTGCGCTGTCTAGGTTTCAAGGTTTTGTGTTACTTTTTTCCTTTCCACTTTGTTTTTATTTCTGTTGCTCCTTGATTTCAGGCAATTAGTGAGAAGGGCTATGTTAAACGGATGAAACCTGACACATTTAATCTACAAAATCGCGGGACAATTGGCAAATCAGTTGGTAAATTAAGAGTAAATGATGCCATGTCTGATTTCCTTGTTTGCCGGGCCCATGACAAAGTTCTCTATTTTAGGTAAACTTGCTTTCACCTTTTTTACCTACGTTTACTAGATTTTTTCAGCATATAAAATGGAGCAAATATATAATTGTTTTTCCGACAATTTTTGCTTTCCCAACTTATATTTATGGATGAGGGAACTTGGTTTGAGTGGATTTTGTATCCTTACAATCCTGTTACATTGTCTCATTAATTACATCATTGTTAGCCCTCAATATATTTTATTCAGTTCTGTGTTAGTGGATAACTTTGCCAATGATTGGCATGCGGATGTTCTTATTTCAGTGTTTGTTTTGATTCTAATTGGCAGTGATAAAGGTACCGTGTACTCTTCTCCAGCTTACAAGATTCCTGAATGCAGCCGAACTGCAGCCGGCACTCCTTTAATTCAGGTACAATATTTACCATCTACAGAAAGCTTGACTTGTTGCCTTCATTCCTAATTTCTCATTCTTTCCCTTGATCAGATATTGTCCTTGTCTGATGGCGAGAGAATAACTTCAATTATTCCTGTGAGCGAATTTGCGGGAGATCAGTATCTTGTGATGCTTACTGTGAATGGATATATCAAAAAAGTATCATTGAACTATTTTGCCTCTATTAGGTCTACAGGAATAATTGCGATTCAATTGGTTAGTCAGCTCTTTTCTTTCCTTTGAATTAGGATTCTTGGTCCCAAAGCAAGCTCAGACATGATACTTTGATCTGACAGGTCCCAGGTGATGAATTAAAATGGGTGAAATGTTGCTCAAATAATGATTTTGTTGCAATGGCTTCACTAAATGGAATGGTGATTTTGACGCCTTGTGCAAATGTAAACTCTCTTGTTCTTTTATTTCATGGGTACCTTGTTTTCAGTCTTTGTTATTGTTTGTTGTGCTGCTGTGCCAAAATACAAAATAAATTGGTGCTTCGGTTCATGCAGAAACAAGTTTGTTCTTGGCATACGATTCTATTACAGGATCTGAATCAAGTAATATTTGTACTTATTCTAATCAGCAAACTGGGTATACTTAATCTGTGTGTGTGTGTGTGGAGGGAGAGAGAGAGAGAGAGAAAGCAAGGGTCGCCTACCTGTCGTACATAGCTGCAGTTTTTGTACTTAATCAGTTGAGGTACATACATAATTTGAAGTGAGACTATTTAAAGAATGTAGAAAGTTTGCTTTCTCATGGTAGATGGAACATAAATGTCTGAAACTGAAATAGATTTATTTTTGCATCTCTTCGGTGAGATCTTTTTTGTTGGTAAATGGTAACCCATGCGATTCTTTTTGTGAGTCAAGGGAATTGAGATAGTGGAAGTCTCTTGTGCTGGATGATGAATAGAGAGCTGTCTTGGAAGGATATTTAAAGGGTTCCAATGCTGTGGTTAGGGGTATTGATGGTTTGGTTCAGTTTTTCCCTAGAAGGAAACAAAACCAATCAAGTGGGTTTTTGTTAGTTTATTCGGTTTTTGTTGGGCCTTCTATAAAATACATGACAATATTTTTTACCTTTGTCAAAAAATACATGACGATATACTTCCAAGCACATATTAGGTTGACTATATATTATTTTTTTGGTAAAGTAACTAATGATATTAGAAAGCATCAAGAAGATGCAAAGTTACAAAAGCACAGTGCAAGAAAACTGCTCCAAACAGAAATATATGAAGCTAGCTTGGCAAAAACCTGTGAAACAGTCAAAAGGGAACTCTACTACTCTACTGTACTAGAGATAGGGGACTAACAAAATCCAAAAAGTTATCCACACTGTTTACATTGGCAAAAAAGTGCCAGCTAAATAAACTAGCTAGACATTTTGCTTTAAGAGTGCAAAAAGAGGTTGATATTCCATTAAAACATCTGTTGTTTCTCTCCTTCCATAGGCTCCAAAAAATGGCTTCTGGGATCATTCACCAGATATTTCTAATGGATTGTCAAGTCTCCTCAATAATCAGCTGGCATAAGCATTCTTGACATTTAGGTTGACTATATTCCAACAATAGTACCAAATCAAATACTCTTTGAGAAAAAAAGGAAATATATAATCAAGTTATATATGCAGCTTCCTCCAAAAAATCTCATGTGTTGTCCAAGAATTTAGCTATTTTCAAGGAACTAAAAAATTTCTTATAATGAACTTCTTGTCTAATAAAAATTAAAGATCTAGTTGTGATATACCAAGATATGTTGATGTTAATTGAATTAAACTATGATGAATAACTAAATGACCCAGATAAATTATTTTGAACATGAAATAGATTTTTGGAATTATCAAAATAAAAAAAATTCTAATCAAATTAGAAAGTAAAGGCAAAAAAATTGAATTACTATAGAGGCAATCACCTAGATTACGAAGCTAGAGTGCAAAAGATTAACGAACATTAATGTGGATTGTTTGGAAAGAGAAATATGAGAGCTTTAGAAGTAGAGTCGAGTTTCTCCCGGCTGAGTAGTCTCTGTTCTCTTATTTTCTTTTGGTGCACGTATAAAGTTCCTGGTTGTATAGACTATTGGGCAGAGTTTGTAGATAACCATATTTTATCGTAGATTCTTTATCTTTTGGTATACGGTATACCCCTTGTATTTAACCAGTTATGGCCATGTTTGTGAATGAAAGCACTTTTACTTGATAAAAAAGAAGGGCATTGTATAGTTTGCAGCTGTCTTCAGAGATCTGGTTCCCCTTTTCCTTTTTTGTTTTTCTCGCTTTTGGATTTTGATAAATATATGTTATACTACTTAGGTAAGTACTTACATGTGCACACTTTCTAACTTCAATTTTATTGTGGATTTATTTCCATAATGAAATAGGTAGAGTGTTGGTATCACTTTTTTTTCCTACATCTACATGTTACTGGAGTTATTCTTGATTCTTCTGATAATTTATTTTCCTTCATTTACTGTTAATTTCTGCTCAGATAAGAGCACTTGGTAGAAATACTAGAGGCTCTGTTGCCATGAGACTAAAAGATGGGGATAAAGTGGCTAGCATGGACATTATACCAGATGATTTGCAGAAGGAACTGGACATGACCTTGGCAGTTCATCAAAGAAAGTAATCTTTCATCTATCACTCTGTATATCCTAGTTGTCTTGATTGTTGATTAAGGCTAGCTTGAGACCCGGTTAAGCTGGAAGTAATATGGAAACCAGGTTGGGTGACTTGTTATGGTTTCATTTTGCTGAAATTGATGTTGGTGTGAATAAAGCAGGTAAAAGGGTGTTTGATTTTGTAGTACATCATCTAGCATTCTTTAAAATCTTTTTTTGAAAAATTGGTAATTTGTAATCCTCTGTATTAAGGGCTATGCTGACCACCTCCAAAAAACTATCAACAATGAGCATAGGAAACTCAAACTAATTACAAGGATCCTAGGAAATCTACTGAATTACATCATCTATTTTTCCTTCTTTACACCAAAAATGGAAGTTTGCAATACAGTTCTCCTTTACCTTCTGCATGGAGTTAAATCTGTCCTCAAAGCACCTTCGATTCCTTTCCTTCCAAATTGTCCACCAGATGCAGGAAGGAATTACTCTCAACCATCTCTTCTGTGATTTGCTACCTCCTCTTCTAATCCAAGTACTGAGTAGGTCTGATATATGTTCAGGCATGGTCCATTTGACTCCTGTGAGGTTAAAGAAAAGGGACCAGAGTTGAACAATCACCTCGCAATGCAGAAAAAGGTGGCTGTTTGTCTCTGCTTACCTTAGGGCTATCTGAAACTTCCTCTTCTGTAAAGCTTCATGTGTTAGGGAGTCTTGCTTGATCACTTTCCAGGAGGAGCATTTAACCTTAGTTGAAACCAAGCATTTCCACACCTTATCCATGGGCCCATGCTGCCTCTAGCTTGACCCATGATTTCCAGCTTATACAATCAACCCATCAGTATTATGTTTCCATCTAAGGGAATCTGGAACTGGAAATAATTCTCTGTATTTGTCAATTTCCTTCAAAAGATATTCTTTAAAATCCTTTCAAGTTGTGATCTTTGCTTTGTCTTTGATCTTTGTGGATCTTCTGTTTATTTTGTACTTCCTTTTTTCTTGGAAGAGGAATACAGTTTTAAATTTGTCAAGGAGTAGAAAAAAAAAGGATGAGAGTGTATTCCTTGAACTTCACTGTTTCACACCAGAATGCAGCATTTCGGCCTCGGAACCGAAGCGTTCTCAGCTACTTCATTATTATTTGTGTTCTTTACCTTTTCAAAACTAAGAAACTCAACCTAAGCTACCAACCCACCCCCACCCCCAAAAAAAGAAAACTTAAAACTCATTTCTTTCAGTCAAAGTAAAAGTGCTCAACATCTTTCTTTTTGTCCCTTATCCTCAGTTCTGATTTTAATTCTCACTTGATAAAAATAATATGTTGGATACATAGTGTTTTTTCTAAGGAAACTTGCTAAGAGAATCTGGTCACACAAAAGAAAGAAATTCAAGGAATAGTGAAAATGGTACTTAATGATAATCAAAGGAAAATCAATTGGAAGTAGGAGAGAATTTGTATATGAAGAGTTCGCTCATATTCTTTTTGTGGAAAAGGGAAAACGGTTGCCCTCTGATAAAATTACGAAAAAAAGGTCAGTTACCATTGTCAATTAAAAATACAAAAAAGAGGAGGAAGGAAAGAAATGGTTAAGTTGTGCTACTGCATCTTATTGATGCCTTTTAATGAATTTCTCTTACTTCATCAAAAAAAGGAAAGAAATGGTTATGTGTGAATGAGAGTGAACATACAGATAAGTGAAATGGCTATTGGGAGTTTGGGACTCATCATGCCACACAACTAACTAGAAGAAAGCTTCTCTCAAGTATTGTTGGTTGTGTCCCACATCAAAATAAAATTTCTCGTCTTCAAGAGGGTAGCACCAGACATTATATCTTGTTGGCAAATGATATCTCAATTATTAATAAAACGTTAGAAATTATTTTTTTCTGATTACGCATAAACAACTAGTAATTTAGTTTAAAAAACTAGTCACTATAGAAATTATTTTTGTAAATTTTTTTTGAAACTGGTAACATTGTATTCCTCAGCATTAAGGACTATGCTGGCCACCTCCAAAAGTGTTAGTTACATAGAAAAACCAACAAAAAAAACAGGACTACTTACAAAGCTCCTATGAAATCCACTAGTCACTATAGAAATGAAAATACATCTTTGCATTTTAATCAGAAACTGAAGTTGGTTTTTACTAAACATAATTTACTTCAAAACTGTGGTTTCTTTTTAATTATCTCTCTCATTAATTAGTGTGTTTATAGTTGTTTTTTTTTTTTTTTGCATTATACGTTTTTTTCCATCATTAGTGCCTTTGTTTGCTGAAGTTAACGCTTTACTTGTAGTTTGCACTGTTAGCAATGACGGGTACTCTTCTATGCTTTTCGCATCTCTGGTAGTCTCTAGGTTGATTTTTTCCCCTAGGCTGCTTCTTCTAACACCATTGGCTCTCCAAAAATGATTATTATTACCAGCATGTCTTGCCGATTTGTTGCCCAAAAAGAACAGATGTCTTGCATCAGTTGTTTTGAAAGCCTGCCTTATTTTTCTGTTGCTCTTTGATTTGTTTGTAACACTCTCTTTATCTTCAATATGCTGTGTACCAGTAGAAGGAGCATGAATGGCCCATGGCTGCTGTTCGTGTCAGAAAGCGGTTATGGGAAGCGAGTTCCAGTTAGCAGATTCCGCACATCACCTTTGAATAGAGTCGGTTTAATTGGTTACAAGGTACACCATAATGCTATAAGCGAAAGTATAATCAAAGATAAAAATCCTTGTCACTGCCTTTCCTCTCTTCGTAGGAAAAAGGAGGGAGGTTAATTTTTATTATCTTTGTTCAGCTTAGTCAACTAATACGTCTGATGCATTTATTCAGTTTTCATCTGAAGATCGCCTGGCAGCAGTATTCGTAGTTGGATTCTCCTTTGGAGGTACCGTAATCCTTTGTATTCTTCTGCGTAGTTTGAATGTTTTGAATACTAGCAGACTTCAAATATTGTGGTAATAATAAATAATTGAAATGCTTTAAGCAGAAGATGGTGAGAGTGACGAGCAAGTTGTTCTTGTGAGCCAGAGTGGAACGGTGAATCGCATAAAAATTCGGGACATCTCTATCCAGTCCCGGTATGCGAGGTATGTCAGTGTCTTGTAGCATTTGTCTTCTTTGATCTGTAGTGCTATAGTTTGTTTTTCAAGTATACAATTTCTGCAGTAGTACATTCTTGGGATGCTGATTACCTTTTTATTAGAGTGCCTACTGGCTAAAGATCTATTTGTTGTTGTTGCCAGGAGTCTTATTGTCCTTAGTTCTTTCATAGGGATGTAGTTTGACTATATTTTAATACCATCTCGAGTTCTGTGAAAGCTCAAAATCATTTTAGGCTAGAAGCTTGGGTCAGTTGGCTTGCTCGAAAACTAATATTTAAATGATTTAACATCAGCCAACAAAAGACCCAGAAAAGTTGATGAGTGAAAAAGGAAAAGGGGTTTGTGCATAGGAGAGTGATAATGGTGGAAACTAAGGGGTCATTTGGTAAAGTGTATAAAAATAATGCTAAATAGAATGTATTAGTAAAGCTTGCATAAGTAATGCTTGTATTAGTTATACATAAAATATTTTTTATGCATTGTTTGATTTGATGTATTAAGAAAAGTATGTATTGTATAAAAATATTTATTTATAAAAGCTTCCTCCACAATTATGACGGAAAAGATGTAAAAGTGCTTTTGAGGGGTAATTGGGTCCTTAACAATGCTAATGCATGTATTAAATCCTTTGCTTTACTAATACCTAGAAATTCAAAGTGTAACTTTTTTTTGAGAGTGGTAACTGAAAACCATATTTACATAATGAACTCTAAAGGCACCGTCCTATCCCTATAATGAGTCTAAAACATCAATGATAGAGACTGTCATTTAGAGTAGATTATTACACCAAAAACACAAAGTTAGAATACAATTCAGTTTTACTTGCTGCTTATTACTCTCCCTTTTCCCAAAAACTCCTAAGGTTTCTCTCTTTCCAGATAGTCCACCAAATAGTAGCAGGAATGATTCTCCAGTTGCTTCTGTTCTTTGCTTGTAATCCTGCTACTTCCCTACTGTATAAGGCCCCCTGCCATTCTACCAGGCATGACCCATGAGATGTTTTGAGCCTTAGAAATTGGCCAGTGACCTTGCACTGGATGAAAAGTGATAGACTGTTTCTGCAGTTTACCCACAAAAAAACATCTAGAGTACAGTGTAATCCCCCTCTTCATTAAATTCTCCCGTGTCAACACAGCTTCCTTAGCCAGCAACCATTTAATCTTGGTGTTTGGTTTGAATTCATACCATAGTGATCGGATGGATTTCCATAAACTAACACCATAGAGAGTGGTAACTTCCTTTGTCATCCAATTGTCACTTCATATTTTGCTTTTATGACTGAGCCCCATAAATTCTGATTATCGTTGGAATAAATATCATTATTTCTTAAGAAATTTAAATCCATCTCTTGTACATATTCTGTACCTCCACTGTACGTTTTAACAAAATAACTCGCCACGAGAAAAAAAGAGTCAGACTGATTGTCATGGTATCCAAATAATTGGAGATATATAATATTACATCATCTAAACTTCATGAGTCACAAGCAACTAGACATTAACTCTGTGGTACTGGTTTTCTGTTTTTCCCTTATATCTACTGAAGAGAAACAAGATGCAGCCTAGAGGGGCTACGGAAGCACTCTATATTGTTCTCTATTTCACAAATGGAAATCACCTAGATTTCCTTAAATAGATTAGTTGCACATAATTTCATTTGTGATTGAGTTATGCTGAATAACTTCTTAAGAAAATGACTGTATTACGGAGAAACAAAAGTACACTGAAAGTGCTTTTGGCTTCTGATCAATATCTCAGATGTTTTTTTTTTTGCTTAATATCTCAGATGTTACTTGGTCTCTAATATATTCTCTCTTACCATTCTCCAGAGGAGTAATTCTGATGCGTCTTGAGCATGCTGGGAAAATTCAGTCAGCCTCATTGATCTCAGCAGCAGATGCCGATTCAGATTCAGATCCTGAAGTTGAAGATGCAGCAGCAGTAGAAGCATAGTGTCCCTACATTTGACCTATATAACGTCCAGGTTATTTGCAGCGTGAGTAGCTGTAGGATGATGGGTACCATTTTGTACAGCTGATGATGTAATCTTGTAGATACACTTGTGTACTTCTATAAATATCCCTCTTTGACGGTTGCTGGGGAGATCTATCATTTTTTTACCCGATAGGGAGGATCTAATATGTGTCAATTGTTCTAGTCTCTAGTTCTTCTGCCTGCCTACCCCCATTCAAAGATATAAGGTAGGTAGTTTAGATCATCGCGAAATGGTTACTGAAATCATTGTAAGAGTGAAATTTTGTTGATATACAGAAGATAAATTTATGTCTAGTGTTGTATGTTCTTAGTTATGAACAGATGAACTTTTAGATTGTCCCTTAAAAATATAGCAAGGCCCTTTGAGAAGTTTTGGGATACGCCAGACAATGATTTTCCATGTTCTGTTGGAGGTTTTGGATAGTTTTTCCCCATAATATGATCGTTGAAAAATCTAAATATTTCTTTTGTAACAATTTTGTCATTTTAGATATTGAATATTTTTAGTAGGATATTTGTGATGATTATCGACATGTTTGGATGTAAATACTCCCCTTCTTTATTTTGTAAAGGAACGAGCTGTTACCAGCAAAAAAACGAACACATTGTCATCCTCAAATTAACAGATATCTCCATGCATCATTGAACATTTTGTCATCCTTGACTATCTCAAATGTTATTAGAAGATATCGTACACCAAATCCACGAGTAGATACTGTATCATACACTAGACTCTAGAGGGGAAACTTAGGGAAGCAATTAAACAGATCTAGTTGGTTACAATGAACTCTTTGTGCATTCAATTACCAAATGTACCAAGTAACAATTTTTTGTGCCTTGCAAGGAAAGCTGTAACATAAGGGAATGTTCCTGTGCTTACAAAACCATAATTCAGAATAAATCAACTCTCCATTTCTTTGTTAAGGAACTAGAATCAGGTACCACCATAGATTGTGATGCCTGCATAATGCAGACTTCTCTGTCCTTATCAAGCTGAATTATGTAATTTCAACTCGATTCCTGTGCTCCAAGTACCCAAACATGCAAAACCTAGGCAAGCCTAACCTTCTGATATCCCCTTCTGGCTCTCTTCAAGTCGGGGTGGGAGGGGCACTTATCTTTTTCACCTATTCATCCTATCTCCGCTCTCCCATTCAAGCTTTGACATAAATAAATTTCTACGAGGCACCTAAAGCAACAAATTAGCCCTGAAAGAGCGTGCTGATGCATGAAACTATTTATCATGCTGCTTCTATTTCACCTGGGAAATTATCAAAATTTTAAAAAAGGAAAAAGTGAGAAGTTCAAACATCATTTTATATTGCTGTTCTCATTACTGATTAGAAAACCAAATGCTGAAGTTACAAGTAGAAAACCTGGCAGCAGAGATTACTTTGATCCATGTTTGATAGATTCCATAATCTTTCACTCTGCAATAGATCAATCTAGGATTATCACAACTTTCTCAACTATTCCCAGATTAGTAGAGCACAACAACAAACCCAGTGAAATACCACAAAGTTGGGTTTAGGGAGGGTCGAGTGTATGCAATCCTTACCAGTACCTCTCAGAGGTAGAGAGGCAGTTCCCGAAAGACCCTCGGATCAAGCAAATCACAGCAGTAATAAAACGAAAAAAGATGGTGGGGAGAAACATGACTACTAATAGCAAAGTAGTGTGGCGCATATATACAAGGAACCGTAACAACAACAACAACAACAAAGTGCGATCACCTAAACAAAGTAAACTGCAGATGATATCACATACCAAAAGCCAAAGACTACATTAATACTACAACTGACACGGTGCTCTATACTAGCACCAAATCAAATACATGAATAAGCTAGTAATAGGACAACTCTTAACTACCTACTAACCTTCTACCCTTACCCGCGACCTCCATACCCCCTATCTAAGTTCATGTTTTCAGTAAGCTGAAGATGCGACATATCATGCCTAACCACCTCCCCCAAATACTTTTTCGGCCTACCTCTGCCTCTCCTCGACCCCACCATATCCAACCTTTCACACCTCCTCATTGGGGGATCCGCACATCTCCTTTTCACATGTCCAAACCACCAATCTCTCTTCCCTCAACTTGTCTACCACGGAGGCCACTCTCACTTCGACCTGGATATCTCTACCATGTAACCCAATTTTAGAGCACACTTTAGACAACCAATCATCACGAGCTTTTCTTCATGCTACATTAGTTACTATACCAAACAGACCTTATTGGACATTGTTGAATCATTTGACAATCTTATCAACAGCTTAATCTATTAGAGGGATTCTCATAGTGGTCCCCAAAGTTTTTCGATGCCCAGAAAATGAACAAAAAGCATAAGCAAAATCTTGAGCAGTGAGCAGTCCCATTCATATGTAAAGCAATTAAGGGTAGCTCTAAACAAAGTCCTAACTACATTGCCAACATTATATGTGTCGACAGGAAGAGTTTGCATCTGCAAGTCACTTACAAGAATATATCATCAGCATCAACTTCTTGCAACAAATTGACGAAAAAGCGGAATCCATCTGGACTAACATCTCTGCATAGAAGTCCTGCAAAATATGATCACAACTTAAGCACCACTTTCTATGTGTTAAAAGAATTAGAATCTGCAGAATATACCTTTGCCTTCAGCTGCGAGAAGGTGCTCTTTAGCCATTGCTGGAGCAATTCCCAGAGTCATTGCAGCATCACTAGCAGTGACTCCTGATCGTAAAGCATCAGGTGTAGTAACCATAGATCTAATTCTAGTAAATACCTGCAGTTGATAGCAGAATTGTGGGTATTAAGGATATAGAAAGTATATTATACTAACTCAGGATTTTACTAACTCATTAGCTCTTGGCTTAGATAGTTTGTATAGTTAGCCAGAGATTTTTTTGTAAGCTCAAATGCCATATCTTGTAAATTTTGCATCTTCCTGATGCTGTTATTAATACCACTTATCTTATCAAAAAAAAAAAAAAGTATGTTATACACCAGATCTATTTAACAAGAATGGAGAAGGGCAGATTTCAAACTTCAATTGACTATTGAAAAGTCTTTTTTTGCTTCAAATTTAGCTGCACTGATGGTTATGTT
Source organism: Solanum piurae (assembly GCA_029582685.1). NCBI lineage: Eukaryota > Viridiplantae > Streptophyta > Magnoliopsida > Solanales > Solanaceae > Solanum > Solanum piurae. The sequence continues at coordinate 13,470 of JAJOOO010010967.1, forward strand.
AAGGAAAGGTACTCTTAGAATTCATTGAGGAGTCTTTTAAGGTATGAAAAGCCGTCATCACCTAGGATCTCAGTATGTCATAAGTGATCATATAGAGATGTCAAGATTGCATCCTACATTATGAATAAGATACTAATTCTTTTCTTTCTTTTTTTGAGAATGCTAACATAAGTAACTTACTAACTCTTGAGATTGCTTTTTACAAAGTGGTTCCAAAGTGGTGGCTCCTTTAGCAAAGAGAATTCAACATAACTTGCTTCTCCTGGTCACACAATTAATTCCTTAGCCTGTCTGCATGCTATCTATCTCTCTACTAGAATCAATGAAAAATGATGTAAGACCTTCACATATAGATGACATCAGACATTAACATCCTCATTTTTTGGGGTTCACTCATGTACTTGGATGTGGGGTTACAAGTATGAGGCCAATTTTTTGAAAGTTGACTGATACCACAAAGAAAGAAGAGAAAAAGTTCTGGGATAAGTTTCCAAAACGGCCAGAATAGTGGCCTGATGAAATGGTGCTGTAAGAATGATCACTGAGGAAAGGTTGGTGCCGCAGAACAGTCAGGGAAGGAGGCATCATCAAGCGGAGCAGATACTGAAAAATTCAAGTGTTGCTGCTGGAATGGTCACCAAAAAGGACAAGAGTTGTTAACTTATGAACAGAAGGAAAGATTTTGGCCTGGAAGCCAGCCATTTAAAGGCCGCCTATTGGTTGGAAAAAGCAACTTATATCTCTATTAACATTGTTGTCTCTGATACCATGTGAAAGAACCTAAAATCTAAGTATCAAACCTATAACCTTAGAGCAATGCATAGAATGGCCCAAGACCTATAAATACCTCATAAAATCCCATTATACCCTTTTGTTTAGTATTATATAACTCAACACTCTCAACACCGACTCAGTCTAATACAGTACACTAGACTTGTTTACCTATTCAATTATGGTCTTCTTCAGCAATTACTTTTATAGGAATTCGACTTTGCCTATGATTAACTATTGAATGAGTTGTATCTCGACTACCACCAGACATCTGCTACTTGAGAGAATAATTGATGACAGATATAATCACAAGAACTTGGTTTGACCCCAATATAAAGGAGGAGGACAATATCAAGGCGAAGAATTACTTAGAAGACTACAGACCATTACAATAAGTTCAAGAGACGCAATATAGGATGTAATCAGAGAGATTAGGGAAGACCCCAAAAGGCAAGAATTGTATTGGCAGAAAGGAGATGCTCATATAGTGAAGCCAATATAAATGTTTTACCTCAACATCACTGTGGCTTTTGCTCTGGATGACCATAACACCACTATCAAACGTCCGAAGCATAACTGGTCTGTAAAAGTGAAATGTTATTTCCTTGTTCTTTTTAGGCATGGAAGTAGTTGAAATGAACCCCAAGTTACATATACTCTATAGTTGAGAAATAGTTCAAGGATGAACATAGATGCAAATATGTATATGTGTGTGAGTATATGTGTGTGTGTAGGGGAAAAAGGGACGCATACACGTCAAACTTCTCCCAGAGAGAACACGCACGCAGCAAATCATCAGGTGAGATCAATTCTGTAAAACCACAATAAAAAAGTTATAACAGCCTGTAATGACACAAAAGAACGAAGAAGAAATTATTGAGAAACTAAAGTGAGAGACTTTGAGTTGACGATTTAATAGTCAATACAACAACATACCCAGTGTAATCCCCCAGGTGGGATCTGGGGAGGGTAGGTGTACATAGACCTTACCCTTAACTCCTAGAGGTAGTGAGGATTTAATAGTCAAATAAGAAAAGAAAAACGAAAAAAAATTACAAGATGACCTGTTCCACGAGCCCGGTTGAAAAGGCAATAGATGTCTATGAGATTAATCATTCCTCCAGCTCTCTCCAATGGAATTTTCGCAAAATCTGCCAACTAAGTACACAAACAAATGTTATTTTTGCATATTACTGAATTACCTCTTTGGGTAGTGTGAAATTAGGTCTTAGGCCTAACTCACACCCCAAAAGCTAGCTCAAAGGGAGGAGGATTGTCCAAGCCTTACAAAGAGTCCACCCATCTTATTAACCACCAATGTGGGACATTCTTTAACTGGTAGATTCGATATGTCCGAAGTAGAAAAGTAAACTAAATGAAGTCATTCTTTGTCCACTTAAGGTTCTATCGTGCATTGAGGACTATTCCATTTTAGACATTGACGCTACAAGGAAGGACGATATGCACCTAGATAAGAATAATTAAAGAGCATCACGTCAAATCACTTGTATTTGTATTGCAAAGTGGTAGGCCAAATGTGGAATCACATGCTTAATTAATTCACCATTTATTTCGTGATACCTTGGTGAAGACAAACACCTTTTTTTTATGAAATAAGATACATCAATAATAGGCACCCAGTAGATTCAAGTAATTACAATAACAAAAGAGATGTTAGCTCCAGTAAAACATTTGACTAGGCAAGTGATAAGGAGCTAATAAAATCCAATAAGTTGACTGGGGAATTCAAGCCCCACACCATGCAAAGCGAAGCCCGGTATTTAAGTGGAGAAGGGTAGAGGGGCGGGCCCATTATCCACCGAGTTTAGAAGGCTGTGATTGGTCCAAAGGGTGGGTCACAGAAGGATTTCTCGGTTATCAAAAAAAAAATTAAAAAATTACAGTAGTAAGGAAGTTTCAGCTATAGAGACTACTAGGCATCTAGACAAACAGTTTTTGTGGAGGTATAGTTTGGAGAAGGAATTCCAAAGCCCGGAAAGTTGTCCATCAAGCACAACAATAGAGCACCTAAAATCCATAGCCACCTTCTAAGAATGGCTCAATGTCCATTAAGCCTCCAACTGGACAAGAGAACTAGTTACATGAAAAAATGCTGAATCAACCTATAACTTCTCTGAGCTTTCTTAGATCCAATGCTATTCTCTCTGTAAATTCTGTTTTTATCTGTAGTCATGTGGGCGGTTAGGAGGGAATGAACTTTAAGGGGTTCTGAGGTGAGCAAAAACTCTTTACGCCAGATACTTTGGATTCATATTTTCTGTATACCTTTTTGGGTCCTCACACACTACCCCCATATGTACAGATGAATGGCTTGATTTTGCATGTAAGATCTTGGACCTAAGAGTTCACGTATTAAACCTTTTTGTGACTTATCAGAAAGGAACAACGAAAGACTATTTTTAAGGCGAGGAATGGTAGAAGTTGTAATGTCTCGCTCGTGCCAAATTACATTCTATATCAACACATTAGAAAGTAGAAACTTTTTATACACTCTTGATTGGCACTTTATATTATTAAGAGTCAAAATAAGTTTTCTTTGGTGGCTACTTGCTTAACATTCTCATGGTCAACTTTGAAATTTGCAGCAACTCCGTCGAGTAAGTTATGGTCTTACATGGCCTGAATTACGATTAAGATTGATATCTGTAATCTGTGAGGCTGATAAGGAAGATCTGTTGCACCTAAAAGTCGTTTTGTTGTTCTTTTGTTTGTTTTTTAAAACTATTGCTTGGCTCTCCTCAGATAAAATCACTGGTTCACAGGTCCAGCAAAATGAAAGATATCAAAGATTTAACAGCAAATGGGAATTTATAAGCCATGGAGAGCGGGGACTTCTCGATTAAATCAGGCAATTAAATCATCAGGTAGCAACATGTTGTTATCGAAGTCAAAAGGCGAAGACAACATTTCATATGTGCTTGCGAACATTGCCATCTAACTTTAGCTGTGATTATAATCAAGACTAGCTCATAAAAATGGATACAATTACTAACACAGCTACCAGGATAAAATACCTGCCGAGATAACTGTTGATGATACAACGCACCAGCAGATTCTTTAGTAACAGGAGACACAATACCAACACTTAATAGCAATTCTTGCATCTCTTCTTTGGTTCCAATTTCCTCATCATTTGTGCCAGTGGCCTGACTAGTTGAGCCAGAGAGAAGCTTTGATCTCATTCTCTCTGCTAGAATCACCATTTCTTTAGCTTTATTCTGTATATGAGAATTATATCAACTGATAGTAGAGACAGATGCAGATAGCAAACTTAAGTTATCAACCAAACAGACCGATTTGCATACATAAGAGTTGCGAGAACTCCTAGAATTTTCACTTAGCCAAAACAAAATAAATATAGTATTAAAATCGATAAGCCGACTGTTAAGTAAGAATTATAGTATTCAGTTATACATGAAACCCTAATATCTGAGTGTTACTATAAGAACTTAGTGCATTTAATCATTAGACTGGCAAGTTCTCTCAAACTTTCTTCCTCTTTGATTTTGTCATCAACGTCAATTGCTTAACATGAAGTACACTCTGACATGAATTCAAGAACATCCACTGTATCCTAATCTTTCTTTCTTTGCTTATGGATAAATTCCACTGTATATGTTCCCACTTCCAAAGAAATCTTAGTCACTACATTGCTATAATTGAAAACCAAATTTTACACAGACGAACTCTTGCACACTTCATTTCAGAAACTAAATTGCATATGTTCCGATATGCAAACACAAGAAGTTCCTTCAGGCTTTACCTATCAACCCAAAAAAAAAAAGATCTTTCGTGTCAAGAAAAGAACTTTTTTTAATAACTGCAGTGTCCGGTTTAGTTTTTGTGCACCTCAACTAATTCCAGGGGATACCAACAAGGCAACAACAACAAGTAACTTTGTCCATCAATACTATGCTATGACACATGAGAAGAAATTACCTAGTGTTTTTTCTCAATGTTGGGATTTCTAGACAATGCCCTTGGGTGCCAAGACAAGCACATTCTAAAGCTAATATGAACGCTTATTGCACCTATTCTTTACATATCCACCAAATTTACTAGTCTACACATAAAATAACCAAACAGATAAAAGACTTAAACTTTACCATACCATGAGAGCGTTCAAATCCTGAAAAGCTTCCTGCAAGCTCTTATCAGTATTCTCCCACATTTCCTGCTCTTTCCTCAATATCCCAGCTACCCCAACAACCGGCATCCTCACCGCCAATCCTCCATCACCACCCGACCCTGACCCCAACACAGAACCCGAAGCCTCCGACCCCGATTTCATCCCATCTTCCCAAGCCTTCCTCCTCCATGCTTCCCAAAACTTCTCCACGAAAGAGTCAATATCCGATTTCCCCCTAAGAATCAAAGTAATCACCACGACCCCTTTCGTGCCCTTTTCACCTAGTGATGCCTGAAATCGGAATCTTGGGCTAGCGAACATTGACTTGATGGACTTCTTGAGGGAGAAGATGTGGGTGATGGCTGAAAGAGGGATGAAAATGGCAATAGCGGAGGTGGTGGATTCTTGGACCCAGATAAGACGGTGAGTTGTGAGAATAACGAGGCCGGCTTTTAGGTTAGGGAAACTGGGGGTTTCTTCAGAGAAGAGGTCTACGGAGGAGAGAAGGCTGCACTCTACTTCACCTGGTTGAAGAACCGGCCGCCCACTACCGGTGAGCTGTGCCGCCGGTAGCCAATTTCCGGCCATACTGGCAAATTTTCGGGAAGTAATACTCCAAAGACAAACTGAATAAACTATAAATTGACTTCACAGATCAAATTTAATACTCCCTTCATCTCATTTTATATGTCACATATTTACTTTGCACTTGCATTAAGAAATGATGTAATTTTAACCTTCTACCCTTACTTAATTTTTTTGGAACTCAAGTTTTCAATCAATGAATATAAATTAATTTATTTTAATTAATTAATTTAACCAATGAACATGAATCATTTACTTAACTTTTCTAAATTGGTCAAATGTATGTTTTCAATGCTAATAACTCACAAGGATAAAAAAGGAACAATATGCTAATTTATGCATTGATTTTATGAAATGTCAAATATTATGGACCAACTATTTATAGAAAGCGATGACATATAAAATGGGACGGAGGGAGTAATAAAAAAGATAATGTCTTTTTGTTTTGTTCTAATAAGTTGAAATTTGCAGTTTCTCTACAATAATCATAGCTTAAAATTATAATGGCAATTATTGTGTAAGAATGGATGATGATGCCATTCAATAACTAAATTAAGTGGAACAAGTTAGTAGTTACATGGTAGGCTACCTCAAATTTTTAAGTTAATGATAGTTAAATAATTTTATTATATCACCTTCTAAATATAATAAATATAATGTCTTGAAAAATGTAATAAATAAATTACTATAACTAATTATAAGGGCAAATTAGAAATTAAATGTAAAATTACTCATTGATTTCATAAAGTGGACAAGTATTATTGAATATCTCAAAATGATATAATGGACAACTATTATTAGATGGGAGTAAGAATTTGCTTCGTGCCTGATAATTCCCTAAATTCAATTTAATAAATACTATCTTCGAGTTAAGGGAGGGAAAATAAACGACTCTTAATTAATATTCTCTCAATTTTATATTAATTAAATTTGTGAACCAATGCATACTTATTAAGAAAAATATTTAAGGAAATAATTTAAATGATACTTTCCATTGTTGTTCTTTGTGAAATGATGGATATAACTTTATATAAGTAGGATAATATATAAAAAATATCAAACTTCATAAAGGAAAGGACAAATTTGGAAAAAATTTCAAACATCCATCTTAAACTTTAAACAATTCAATTATTTTAAACAACGAACAAAATTAAAAAATTCAATTAATATATATTAGAGGGAGTGTGAAAAATCATTTGACTTTTTTATTTATTTTATTATTTGATATTTTATTTTTTGTATCTTATATAGACTTAATAATAATTGAGGATTATTGATTACAACATTTGCTTTAATTTAGAAAAAACTTAATTTTTCAAATCTACAATTCTCAGTTTTCTCTTTATCTACTTCGTGATAAACCATTTTGATTAACATGTATATTTTTCTCTTAAAAATCTTTTTTTTTCATTTGAATGATACACCAACCATATGTATATAAAAATTACTAATTGACTTTTCAAAATAATAAGGAGATTTATTTTCCGGACACTTATTTTAGCATAAGATAAATCATATATATATATATATATAAAAAGCTAGATAAAAAAAAAGTGATGTGGCACCTCTCAATGGCCAATGATCTTATCTATCTTTTTTGTGGTTTTTTTGTCTTTTTATTTTTATTTTTTCTCAATTATTTCATTTTATAAAATTATCTTCTAAATTCGTACCTCTTCAATTACATAAATTTAAATCTTAATTAATTTAGTAATATCTATAACTCCTAACCTTTCATATTCATAACCTTCATATTATTTAATATACAAATTTATAACTCCTTAAAATAACACTTACAAAAACTTATCTTGAGACATGTATGATGATTATTTTATTTTCATTTTTCTTATTCTTCATCTTGTGTTTCTTTGGTTGGTCATTTTTTGTCTTCTTTGATCTTATTTTGCAGGAGAGATATGTATAATGAAGAATATTTTACATAGTTGGATTTTATGCGGTAAAATGTTTGGACATACATAATATAATTATCATTTTTTTCTACTTTAATGATATGTTTAATTTTTTTATTCTTGATTATACGAATCATGAGGTTTTTTGGGAAAAAATAATTTATTTATTTTTCTCTTTGTAGTTTCTAGAGAATATTAATGTTAGACATTCTTGCATAGTTTGGTTTTGACATGTCTAATACATATAATTATTACTTTTTTCTATCTAATTTTATATTTAATATTTTTTTGGATTCTAGATGATACAAATCATGAATTTTTTTAGAAAATGATGTAATTTTTTTCTCTTTTGCTTCTCTTTGTGGTTTCTTAAGATTCTTTTTTTAAAAACTTATTTTTGTAGTTTCTAAAGAATCTGGTTATTTTTGCTTTCTTCTTCTCTTTGTAGGTTTTGGAGAATTGAATTATGTTATGTTGAGAACATGATCCTTCTTTCCTCTTCAACTCATAATTGAATATTCTTTAAAGTTTTTACTTGATTAGTTAACTTTATTTTTATGTATTTTTTATTGTTGTTGTTGTAAGGTTAACTTATCGTGTTTTCAAGTCAAGATATTTTTTAAAATAAAAGTAGAAAAGGGAGTTAACATATACATGTATGCTACTCAAGAATGTATGTAGATAATTTTGTAGTTATGTGGATCAATTTTTATTAATTATATTGATAGAACATGAGAATGTAAAGTTCATTTGTAATTTTCAAGATACAATTTAATTCATAGAAAAATTGATTATTGATATGTAACTTTGCAATCTTCATATTTTAATTTTTATTATTATTATTTTTAGAAGTTTTCAAGTTTTGAGATTTTTAGAGATCACTATTATGATTTGTTGAGTCCGAACTCAAAATGTAAAGTATTTGGTTAGGATAAAAATAATTTAGTAAAACTGTTTGTCTCTCTCAATCTACTTTTTTTACAACCATATAAATTATCTAGAAAAAAAGTGATATGACAACATTTTTTTTGGCAAGAATCATATTTATCTTTTTTCTCATTTTCTTGATAATTTTTTTGTTTATATATTTCTTATTATTGTACAAAAATAAATATGTCAATTACTACTCCTTCATTTATTCATATTCTTTAATAAAAAATTATAATTGCCTTTATTTTCCTTACTTTCATGACATTTGATGATCATATAACTTCTAAATTATATTAATATAGTCATGTTCATAAAATTATTTGATATTTAATTGTCTTTATTTTCCTTACTTTCATGGTTTTTAATGATCACAAATCCTAAATTATGTTAATAGTCATGTTCATGATATCATTTAATATTTCATATTGTTATCTTATAATTAGAGACATTATAAAATTTTAATATAAACAGAATAAAACTTATGTGTATACTAAAATTAGAGATCATATATAATTTCTTTAACTCTCTTATTGATTAAGTAAAAAATTAAATTCTTTGTGTGAATTACATATAAACATTTCTATTATTATTACGTAATAATTAAAAATGACCAACTCCAAAAATTGTATCATATAAACAATTAAAAGAATATAGTTGATACCTCAATAAAAAATATGGAAGAAGAAAGAAGGAAAAAGAGAAATCTAATATTATATGATATTGCACTTTCCATCCAAACAAACTATATGCATATAATTTAGGGAAAAGGACAAATATACCCCCGAACTATCGTAAATGGTATACAAATACCCTCCATCATACTTTTTGTTCGTTAGTGCCTCTACCGTCCAAAAAGCAGTGCACATTTACCCCTCACTGTAACGGAAGACTTATTTTATACACGTGGCGCAATCCTATGACTCAACCCGGATTTGATCAAATAATTAACCCAAAATTTAAATATCCACCCATTATCCATTTAACCCACCCAATACACCCATTACCCACACAAATAACCTATCTAAAAACCTAAAAAAAAAATCCTCTTATCTCAAATATCCATGGCTTGTAGTTGGAGAACCTTTCTTAACATTGGGTTTGATTTACTTCCAGATGCACAACCTGGTTTATGTGATTCATGTTAATGCCTATTGTAATATGACTTAAATCCCTCTCCTTAATATTCTTTCTACCAATATCAAGTTTAAATGAATAAGGAAATATACATAAGTTGAAGATGAAATCGACGTCGTTGAGGAGCGTTTACAGTTATTCAAAGAAGAAGATCGTTTTGTGTTCTTGCGAGAACTTTGTGTTGATTGAATCACATCTAGGACATTTCAAGACTTCTTGATCTGGGAATTGAGGATTGATATGTGAATATATTGATGCTGAATCTTGCATATTGTAATCTCTGTTTGCTTTGTTTTTTAAGGCTTATTTGGATTGGGAGAACATATTGTTATTTGTGTCTCTCTCAAAAAGTCAGATTTGGGGTAATTAAAGAGAGAAAAATTCACTGTTATCTATCGAAACATTTTTTAAAATTTTGTATATGTACAAAAAAAATCCCTGGTCAAAGACTTAATTTTTTTCAGTTGCAAAAAAGAAAAATGATATGATGTCAAATTGAACAACATGATTTTAAAGTCAGCCATGGATATTTGAGAGAAGGAGATTTTTCTTTAGCTTTTTAGATAGGTTATTTGTGTGGGTAATGGATGTATTGGGTGGGTTAAATGGGTAATGGGCAGGTATTTGAATTTGGGTTAATTATTTGGTCAAATCGGGCTGAGCCGTAGGATTGTGCCACGTGTATAAAATAAGTCTTCTGTTATAGTGAGGGGTAAATGTGCACTGTTTTTTGGACGGTAGGGGTATTAATGAACGAAAAGTATGACGGAGGGTATTTGTATACCATTTACGATAGTTCGGGGATATATTTGTCCTTTTCCCCTATAATTTATACAAAATGTAAGCATATAATTTAATTTATTAGAAATAATGAACATTTATTTTCTAATCGGTTAAGGAAGAGAGTGGATGTTGGCTAATGTGGAATTAATATATAGTACATAAATTAATAAATAAAAAAGAGAAAAGTTAAACACAATAACGATAAAAGCCAAAAGCAGGAGAAGAGATATAAATAACATCAATATATATATATATATATATAAAAGTGATGTGACACCTCTCAATGGCCAAAAATTCTATTTATCTTTTTTTTTTCTGTGATTTTTTTAAAACATTTTTTGCAATTATTTTATTTTATAAAATCATCTTCTTAATTCATATCTCTTCAATTACATAAATTTAAATCTTAATTAATTTAGCAATGTCTATAACTCCTAACCTTTCATATTCATAACCTTCAAATATTTAATATACAAATTTACAACTCCTTAAAATGACACTTATAAAAACCTATTTTGAGACATGTATAATCATTACCAAAATAATATTGTAATCATAGGAACAATTGTATTAGTGTTGTAAAAAATTATTCAACTCTTGGTACTTTTTCTACATCTTCGTCTTTGCATACACGTATTCATTTTTAAAATTATTTCTTCTCACTACTGATAATCTCTATACAATAAATTATGTCATTAATTTTATTTTATTTTTATTGTAAAAGTAAAACGTCAACGACAGTGTTTCACTATAGCAACTTAATTCTCTCTTCTCGCAATGCATACTATAAGAATGCTTTTTTTTTATTTTTAATATTAATGAATCTTATGTGACACAAATATGTAGTAAATGAATGCCAGTACGAGCATTAAATATCGAAAAAAAATTCTCTAACTTTTGAATCTCGGACATAAATATGTTCGAATGTAATTCAAGTATTTTTTTTCTCACCATGATTTAGCACAAATATATTTTGATTTGTTTTTTTTTTATTATAGAGTCATTTATTCAAAAATGAAAGTCATGTAATTTATGATCGAGTAGATTTAGTATTGTTGGTTGAACCAATAATATTACTATAAGAATCATTGAATTTAATATGAAACTATGATAATTAGATTGTTACTTAACTGAAGCTATTCGTATCAATTTTTATGTTTTCATCCTCTCTTTTTTATCAGCAATTTTAAATTGAAAATGCAGCATGAGATTTTTTAGCAATTTTTCTGAATAGATAATATCAGAATCGTAACAATTTGTATTTCTCTTTTTTATTATATTATTTATAATTATTTTAAAATATATTTAATATCTTTTTATATCTGCTCGAAGGGCGGACAAGTATATTAGTATATTATAAAGAGGAAATACATAATTACCCCATGGAACTTATACCTTTTTCTTAAGTAGACACCTTAAGTTTGCGGGGGTCTTATTACACCACGAAACCATCCAAAAGCACAATAAATACATCATTTTTTCACCATCAGTGCTCTCAATCCAAGAGCATGTGCCACACCTCCAACCCATTTAATAAAGGCCAGGTTTTATCCTAACCCATTCATTTTTTAACCCATAACCCAAATCCTAAGAAACTTCCAACCCATTTCACTTTCACCTACCCTCGTCTCTCTCTTCGACCGATCAAAACCCTAAGAAACTTCATGAGGCTAAGCTAGTTAGTAACATTGTTGGTTGAAATTTGTTGAATAGTGGTGTCGGAACGAAGAAGTGAAAGCTCATAGGTTAGTTATTTGAAAATTCTTTGATTTTTTTTTATTTTACATTGTAAGTGAATTTTGTAGTGATTCCTATATTTTGAAAATGGGTTTTATTGGAAAGTCAGAAATTCGAAGGTTGTTGATGAATTAATGTAGTACTCATCTTGCGGGAGTGAATCAAAGTTAGAGAGATATTGCAGTCCTTACTCGCCATGACACTGTAGCAAGCTTCAATGGCTGTCAATGGTGTTTGAATTAATTTTGGGGAAGATGGATTATTTAAAAAAAATAAAGAATTCAATTTACAATGCCACATGGCTACTTTATATTGGTTTGGGGTTGTTTTTTAAAATATTCACGCGCCCCAAAAATGTGAAAACACAGCTGATGCGGAAGCGGGTCAAAATGTTATATTTAGTTTGGTCAAAAATAGTTTAATGGGTTAATAGGACTTTCGTAAATTTTAAGTGTCTACTTCAAAATAAGGTCTAAGTTCAATGGGAACTTTATGTATTTCCTCTATTATAAATATCAACTTCCGATTGTGCCATCTCAATGTTTGGTTTGAGCCTTTACTATCACAATGATGATAGCTTTTCGATAGGACTTTTTTCACTAAGAAATCAAATTACTTTATCGTTCTATCGCTATTAAAATTGTGTTTATCAAAAGAAAATTCATTACTTATATAAGTTCTTTGTACTGAATAGATTTATTAATGCTCATTCGTCAATATTTTTTTCTAATTGACATTAAAATAAATTAAAATTTTATTATTATAAATAAATGATTAATCATAAAAAGATAAGTTGATTGTGTTAAATTGATAATACATAAATAGCGAGTTATGAAAATTTTAAAATGTAATGTTATTTATCAAAGGGAGAGTATGAGAATGAACAAATGGTATTTGGTAAGGTTGTGAAATAGAACAATAGTAAAGACTTTTATTTTTATTGTGTGAAGACTAAAAAATCATTATAATCGAAAGCTTTTAATCAAAGGAAGAGATTAATCCACTCTTTTGATAGTTATTTACTTATTCAATGGTAGCTTTTTTTATATGAGTTTAATATAAATTTACAATTTTTTTTAATTTATATTAGGTTTCATTTGATAACTCAAAAAAATAAATCAAATAACATGTTAAAATAATGTTTTGTTATAAATATTAGAAAAAATTAGACAAAATGATCATTGAGCAAAATTTCCTACTCAAAATAATCCATTATCAGTTTTTACCCTAAATAATCATTCGACACGTTTTAATTGCAAGTGAAATTCAATTTGCGCGTTCTTCTCTTCTTTAGTCTTCTTCTTTTGGCCATTAATAACTTCTTCATCTCTTAATTATTATCCGTCCTATCCGTGGCCCAATGATTTGGGCTTGGGACTTCCATGTTGGAGGTCTCAAGTTCGAAACTCCTTGCCAGCGAAAGCAAGGGATTTGCCTTCTGGGTCGAGCTTGTCGCACTTCGCTTGCCTAGTGTGGGTTACCTCTCCTATGTGGTTTGCGAGCTATTGCATAGAAGCGAGAGTTTTACCCTGTGCACACCTAAAGGATAGCGATTGTGAATTTTCCTTGTCGTCAATAAATAAATAAATTATTATTTGTCCTTCATTCCTCATTTCCTCCTTCTTCCTCGTCCTTCTTCATTTATGTTCAAAACTCAACTTTAAAAATCGACGTGTAAATATGAATCATTTATAGAGAATAATATATTAAAAGTCTGAAAACAATGAGACAAACTCATATCTAAATTTTTGAAATTGTTTATAAGAGATTTGAGTAATAATATATTAAAAGTTTGAAAACAATGAGACAAGTTCATATCTAAATTTTTGAAATTGTTTATAAGAGATTTGAGTTGGTTGAGATTAAAAACAAACTGATATGTAGTGTATATTATACCATATTAACAATATGCATTGATGTACATATATCTCTTAAGTTTTCATCCTCCTCTTCTTCATTTATGTTCAAAACTCAACTTTAAAAATCGACGTATAAATATGAATCGTTTCTAACGAATAATATATTAAAAGTATGAAAACAATGAGACAAGTTCATATCAAATTTTTTGAAATTGTTTATAAGAGATTTGAGTTGGTTGAGATTAAAAACAAACTGATATGTAATATATATTGCACCATATTTTCAATATGCATTGATGTACATATATCTCTTAAATATAGTTCATTATCTATACAAAAATCTATTTTATATAACATCAATACATTACCTATACATATGATAATTTTGTTAAAAAATAATTTTTGTTACATATGTTGTTAATTTCAAACTATTTTTTGATGTACATGGAAAACTTGACTATATTTGGTGCAAATAAAATTACTCTTTATCATGTATTTATGAAAATTTACCCAAAATATTACACTCCTATAGTTTATTGAAGCCTTTCGTTTACTCTAAAACCCTAGAAAACTGGAACTTTGAACTGTCCTTAAACCCCTGTCTCCCTCATTGTGTTACATGAACTCTTGCTCTTCGAAGAACCATGTTACCGGGTAGAAATTCACGGCCTCAGCATCCTTCTAAGCTTCAGGCCAATGGAACTGCTCCTTCACCTCCCCTGCAGGTTCTCCTATATTCGTCTTTTTGCGTCTTATATTACTATTTTGTCTCTAAGTTGATTATATTTTAGATTCTTGATTTTGGTTATTTTGGTTAAATTTCATCAGGTTATGGGTAACCCAGGAGGTTTTCTGCCAAACCATATGCAAATTCAGTCTCAGATGGCAATTCCAAACAATAACCCGAATACCCAGTTTTTCCCTGGGCAGCTTTTGGCATACCAAATGAATCAGATCAATAATGCTAATTCTCAACAAAAAGGTCAATTCTTGGGGCAAAATATTGTTAACCCACCTCAGTTCTTGAATCAGAATGTTGGTTTTGGGGTTATGCCCAATCCAATGCAAAATATGAATCAGTTTCTGCAAATGCAAATGGCTATGCAAATGGCAAGTTATGCTCAGGCTCTTTCAGGGAGTGTTCCCATGTATCCAAACCAGGTGCCTCAGGGTATGGGAATTCAAAATTCTAACATTGCGATGAATAATGCGCATTTGGGTCATAAGAATGCAAGTGGAAATTTGTCTAAGCAAATGGCTAATGGGAGTCAGCAATTGCAAGGTCAGTCGCCGGTGATGAACTCTTTTGGTGTTGTTCAGCAGCCACAGACTCAGAACTTCAATGCTCATGCTTCTGCTAATCCACAGGTGAATACAATTGGTTTCCTGCATTCTGTTTTTCTGTACTTCAAAAGCATATTGTGTTTAAGCTGGTTTAATTTCTTGCTATGTAGTGTTTTGGTTGTCTTCTCTTAGACCGTCTTAATATATTGAGTGCAGTATGTTTTACTGGTGAATCCCATATGTGATATGCTTCCTTTCTCTTAAGATGATGAAGCATTGATAGATTGTGATGAGCCTCCTTAGCTAGTAGCATGCTAGGAAAAGAAGTAACATTGAGCTAAGCAAAGTGTCATGTCGTCTGTGTACTTATAAAGGATGTCGTCTTAAGTAACAGCGTAGCTGTATAACTACATTATTTCTCGTTGCTATGTCTCTTGTTTGACACATTCTACAGAACATAATTATTGTTAAGGTGAACTGGAGTAAGCTGTGTTATAGAGGAACCCTGTTCCTGTTATTTAATGCACGCATATGTGATGCTTGTTTTAGGCAGCAAAGTTTGCTAAAGCATCTTTCTGCTTATTGTTCATACCAGGTTTCTCAGGGTATGGGCCCTCAAAGTTCCAACTTTGGTATGAATGCACATTTGGGTCTTGTGAATGCCAATGTGGCCGCCCAGCAGTCTAAGAATGGCTTGTCTAAGCAAATGCCTAATGCAACTCAGCAATTGCTAGGCCAGTTGCCTCTGATGAATTCTTTCGGCTTTGTTCAGCAGCCACAAACTCAGAACTTTAATCCTCCTGCTTCTGCTAATACACAGGTGAATTCACTTGGATCCTGCATTCTGTGTTGCTGTACTTTAACTCCGTAATGTATTTGAGGCGGTTTTGGAAACTGCTTGACTACTTTTTATTTTTGGTGTAAAGAGGAAGGGATAGAAGAAGCTGCACAAATTTTGGATTTTATAGGCACTTTGTAACCTATTAGCCTTTTTGTTTTTTCTCTTGTTGGAAACCAATTTTTGGAGGTCTCCAGCATATCCTTAATGCCGATGAATACAACATTATCTTTATCAAAAAAAATAAATGTATTTGAGGCGGTTTATTTTCACCAAGTAGTTCTTGGTCATCTTCTCTTAGACCTTTTATTCTATTGACTGCAGTATGCACTACTGGAAAAACTCCTAAATTGCACCCTGCCTTTCGCTTAAGAATCAAGATTATGTAGCATAGATAGATAGTGATGAGCCTCCTGAGTTAGTAGCATGGTGGGGGAAAATGTCATCTTTTTTTGAAACTGGTAACTTTGTGTCTATTGATAGAAACAGATCAGTATGGGCTGTACTAGGGCCATATTTACAAGTAAATCCAGATCCTATGATCCCATGTCTATAATGAATCTAACACATCAATAATAGATACAAGATCATTAGACCGAATCTGATTACACCAAAAACATAGAATCAAGATACAATTAAATTTGACCTGTTCTATACTATTTTCTATGTTCTCAAAACACCTAGAATTTCTCTCCTTCCAGATTGTCCACCATATGCTGGCTGGTATGATTCTCCACCTACTTCTGCTTCTTGCCAGAACCCTAGCTTCTTCCCAACTTTGAAGGGCCTCTGTAACCTTTCCTGGCATAGTCCAGGAGAAACCTTTAAGGTTTATGAATAGCCTCCAAAGCTGACATGTGATCTTGCAGTGAAGGAACAAATGTCGAACAATTTCTGCTTGTTCTCCGCAAAAAACGCATCACGGACATAAAATTATCCCTTTTTCATCAGATTGTCTTGTGTAAGGACAACTTCCTTAGATAGGAGCCAAATAAAACATGATATCTTGTAGGGTATATTCACTTTCCATATAGTTTTCCAGCTGCAATTGTTCTTTGCTGATTTAACATTAAGTTGTGGATATCTGGGTAGATATTCCTTAGAATCCCCATTGCATGCCAGTCATCTCCCCAGAAGCTTGTCTTTTCCCCATTTCTAACCTTAACCTTGGTTTTGATCTTGAAATCATCCCACAAGGCCCTTATAGATCTCCACAGATTCACTCCATAGGGGGAAAATACTTCCTTTGTCATCCACCTATTTTCTTCTTCATACTTGGCTTTGATGGCTTTTCTCCATAACGGATGTTTGTCGTTAGCATATTTCCACAACCATTTCATTCTGAGGGCCTTGCTATGATTCTGCAGATTTTTAATACCCAAACCCCCATACCTTTTTTCTATTATCAGATCATTCCACTTTACCAAATTGTAACCTTTCCTGTCCTTGTTTCCTGCCATAGGAACTTCCTTCTAATTCTGTCCAATCTGTCTGTGACCCCTACTGGAATGGGAAATAAAGACATCATGGAAGTAGGCATAGCATCTAGGACTGAGTTAATTAGAGTAACTCTTCCTCCAAGAGACAAGTATTGCCCCTTCCATTTAGCCAGTTTCTTCTCACACTTTTCTACTACACTGCTCCAGATCTCTTTAGACATTGATTTAGCACCCAACGGCATCCCAAGGTATGTAGTTGGGAGATCCCCAACTTGTCCACCTAGGATTATGTTTAGTGCCTCCATGTTATGTACTTCATTAATGGGATAAAGAAAACTCTTTCTCTAATTAATATGCAACCCAGAGATTCCTTCAAACAAGACCAATATTACTCTCAGATATTTGAGTTGTTCTCCTTCTGCCCCACAAAAGATGAGTGTGTCATCTGTTTATTGCAAATGAGTCACCTCTAAACTTTCTCTTCCTTCGTTGGCCACATCAAAACCTCTCAACCAGCCATTTGTGTTAGCTGTCTTGAGCATGTTGTTAAGTATCTCCATCACTAACAAAAACAGGAAAGGGGACAGAGGATCCCTTTGCCTGAGGCCCCTTTGAGCTCCAAAGAATCGTGTTGGTGCACCATTAATCAAAACAGAGAATTTCACTGAAGATATACAACATTTTATCCACTTCCGCCCAAATCCCATCTTTTCCAGAACATTTAGCAAGTATCCCCAATTAACATGGTCATAAGCTTTTTCAATGTCAAGCTTACACAATATTCCTGCTTTCTTCTACTTCATTCTTGAGCCTACAACTTCATTTGCCACTAGGACTGCATCCATAGTTTGTCTACCTTTAATAAATGCCATTTGATGAGAATCTACCAATTTTTCCATCACCCCTTTCAATCTCTCTGTTAGGACTTTGGAGAAGATTTTATAGATGCTTGCTATCAGGCTTATGGGTCTGAAATCTCTCAACTCAGTGGCACCTTTCTTCTTGGGAATGAGAGCAATGAAAGTAGCATTGAAGCTTCTTTCCAACACTTCTTGCTCATGGAAATTTTGGAATGCCTTCATTATGTCATATTTTACAATCTCCCAGCATTTAGTGTAAAAGCCCATGGTGAAACCGTCAGGTCCTGGGGCTTTATCCATTGCACATAGCTTAAGACATCTCAATACTTCATCTTCTTCAAAGTTCCTCTGTAAATTTTCTTTCTCCTCTGATGAAATGACTGGACAGTTTGGGATATTGCTAGTTGGTCTCCATTGGGAAGTTTTTGTGTAAAGTCTCTGGTAAAAATCAATTATCTCTTTTTCAATTTTGTTTGTATCTTGTGTGATCTCACCTTCTACCTCCAATTGATCAATGTCATCTTACTACTGGTAAAGGATGTTGTCTAAGTTGTAGCCTTGTGGTATGACGACATTATTTCTTATAGCTAGGTCATTGGTAACTTTCATCGGACACTTCCTACATGACATAATTAATGTTTGTTCAAGTGAATTGGAGCTAAGCTGCATTATAGAGGAAAACTATTCCTGTTTGTGCTCATGTAATGCTTATTTTAGCTAGAAAGTTTTGCTAAAGCCTGTGACTGTGTATTGTTCAAATTAGGTATGTCAGGGTATAGGGCCTCAAATTCCCAACTTTTCTATGAATGCACATTTGGGTCTTTTGAATGCCAATGGAGCTGTCCAGCAAATGCCTAATGTGAATCAGCAATTGCTAGGCCAGTTACCTATGATGAATCAGTTTGGCTTTGTTCAGCAGCCACAAACTCAGAACTTCAATGCTCCTGCTTCTACTAATACACAGGTGAATTCACTTGGTTCCTGCATGACTGTTTTGCTGTACTTCAGCTGTGTTGTGTGTTCAAAATGTTTGAGCGTTTTTACTAAATAATTTCTTTGGTTATCTTCTATTAGACTGTCTTAATCTATCATCCACAGCATGCATTACCTAGTTATATAGATTAAAGAAATGGAACTGCTTATTCAAGAGCTTACTTGAAATTTCATGGTTTGAGCGCTATCTTTCACTTAACATGATTAAGGATAAATGCATTGTGAAAAAGCCTTTTCAATTAGTAGCTTATTAGGGAAAGATGTAATGTGAAGGACTAAGAAAAGCGTCTTGTAACTCTGTACTTGGTAATGGATGCTATCTTTAGCTTATTTTGTTCTTCTATGGCAAATTATTTCTTGTAGCTTGTTCATTTGAAAGTCATATTTGACACCTCACACAGAAATATAATTGTTTGTTTCTTAATGTAGATTGGAGTATACAAGTTGCTTTATAGAGGAACTTTTCCATTTTTTTATTTGTGTCAATAGCATGATCCTTGTGTTAGACAGAAAAGTTGCTAAGAAATGGTTCTGCTTATTATTTCCATATCAGTTTTGGGGTATGATTTAGATTTAAAGAATACTTGAACGCATGCTTATTATGAAAATATTAAATCAAATCAGAAGGCTTTATAACTTGCACAAAAGTTACAACATCAGATTAGATTTCTGTAACTTAAGTTACAAGTCATTGGTAAGTCTCAATGCATCTAGGATCACAGTGATATAATTTGCGTAAAATAAAATAAAATATTTAAAAATAAATGAATGAATAAACAAATAGATAGCATAAAAGTCTTCTTGATCTATGCATTTTTGCTCTGGGAGAATCGAGGGCCATTTGGGCTATTCACATTTGATGTTTCTTCTGGATCATCTGAGTCCTATTAACTATTTTGCAGGCAAATCCTGGATGTGTTGTTGGGATTAACCCATCAAAAGGCAACCAGCAAAATTCTTATAATAGTAACTTCTCGAGGAATCAAAAGCACGGAGCTAAGTATGTTCTACTCTTCTGGTTCATTTATGTTTCTTTGTTCTATATATAGCCTTTATTCATCTTATTCCTTTCCTGATCTCCATTTTCTGCATATCTAGGATGTCCAAGTTTGGTAAAGGGAAGTTCTCAACTCATAATAAAAACCTGGAAAAAGGTGAGAGTTGTCTTGTTTTTTTGCTCAGTTTTACATCTTACCTATCCCCATGATTTGTCAATTCCAACATGTCCCTTTTTTTGGATGAAGCAAGTGATTTCATGAAAAAAGCATAAAAAAGATGCATTAGCTCAGGATTTGTCACTGGAGCTTACACAAGAGTCTGGCTTCTATACATTAAAAAAGACTGTCCTGTTATTTGATTGCTCCACACACATGAATTGGATGTTTAGTATTAAATGGTGAATACAAGCTCTACATGAATTGGCTGTTTAGTATTTCCTTAATAAGCTTCATGATATATTCTGACCATTGTAGTAGTTGGAGATGCAATGACCAGCACTGAATTTGTAGGTTTGAATTCTAGTTAGAAAAGCAGAACTTTGTAAAGAAACGCCACTCATTGTGTATACTGTATCTTTCTCATTATATGTATATCTCATTTGTTTCTGGATATACGCTGCTTGTAAGGTCAGCAGTTCTACTTGTATATTTGTGTATCATTGCTCTTGAATTGCTTGTAGTAACTACTTTCATTCACACCTTTTTTCTCAGGTCAACACAGAAATAGGGAGAAAAAAAATATTGATACTAATTCAGTGAAACCTGAGATGGAGAAAAAGAGGTACTTCTCGGTTTTAGTGGAATCTTATGTTGCATTATATGCAGCAGAAAGAAAAGTCTTATTGACATTTATTTGGTCAGTTTTGAGAAGTTCTCTGACTACAATTTTGCAAGGAATTTTTTTTTGCTTTTTTGGTGCGTGTGTCTCTTGTCTTTCTTGGTGATCAGGTTTTTAACTTTTTTGAGACATTTCACGCCATTAGTTTGTTTTCAAGAAGTTGATCAGCAAATACTTCAAAAGTTCGATGTGGATAATAGGGATTTCTTTAGATTCACTAGCAATAAAGTCGAAAATGATCTATTTTATTACCATAGTTCAATTATAACAAACGCCCTTCAACAATCGAATTGTTTTTTCTGTATGTCATATGAGAGAATGGGAAGCCCTCGTAAAATTGAATGTCGCATATATCTGGTACCTGTGCTTGTGGAAAGTAGCAAGTACCAGTTGAGTAGTCGAGGTGCGTACAAGTTATCCCACACACCTCCTTTATAAAAGGAAACGCTGAAGGATTGCATAGCATGATGGTTCCTTGTTTGATTTCTATTTATGATGAGATTTTGTTCTGAAAAGAATAGCAGCATAATCAACTCCTATTAACTTCTGCCATCTTTTCAGGAGTTGATCTTTAGATTTTGTTGTTCTTTTGGCGGTTGTCTTCACTGTTTTCTGAACTGCTACCTCTCAAGTCTTCTTCATTTAAATCACCTATGTTTTCTTGTACTATATTTTTGTTTTTCACTTTTGTTTTATTTTTGATTTATTTTCTGTGGATATTACTCTGTGTTGCAAAGACCTCTCTTGGTGACTTACTCGGCGCAAGAAATTCAACAGTGGCGGGAAGAACGCCGTAAGAACTACCCTTCAAAAGGAAACATTGAGAAGGTTGGTTACCTCTACTTGAAAATGATGTCTGTACTTGAATGTATAGGAACATGTCATATCTTAAGAATAAATATGCTTTGCTGCAGCAGCTGACAGGGAAAATGGTAGAGTCTGAGGATAATTCGTGTGCTGCCAAGTTGCGCCGCCAGGTATGTTGATATCTCTAATATTAGCATCCCGTGTCATCAGAAGTTGCTTTAAGACGCGAACTGTGTAATTTGTTTTTACGATTAATACCTGTTATATCTGTGTGCATGTGTCTCTGTGTGTAGATTAATATTGTCTTAGGTGCACTTCTGACATGAAAGTCCTAAGGTTTTTATGTACATTTTTGTTTGCTGAACTGGTTATCAAAAATAAATAAATTGCTTTTTGAACTCAGTAGCTGTCTGTCTTTGGCTTGAGGTTGGCAACATCATTTTTTCCTCAAGTTCATTTTTTACATTTTATGCATATTCTGCTGTTGATGAAAACCACTAGTTTTAAGAAGAGCACATATCTGCAGCCCAGGGTACACAGTTTCATTCTTTTCACTGTTTGCTTTGTGTTGTACATGAAAATATTATCTTGTAGTGCACATAGGCTGAAGTCAGTGTAGCTTAGGTATATTGTCCAAACTACTCCTTTTTCTTGTTGTATCCATCCTCCCATTGGATACTGTATTGAGATACTACAGTAGAATGAGAAAAACCAAAGCTGCCTGTTTCTACCCCTTCCTGTTCCATATGAAAAAAGGAAACATGAAAGGAAAGCTATGGAAGAAATGAATGAGCTATGCGTTTCTTCTTCTTTGCAAAAAGAAGACATGTTATCGAAGTGAGTGAGATTGTATGATGAATCCCTTTATTAAATCAACTAAAAAAATGTGAGGATAGTATTTTGATGTACTCTCTTCATTTGGATCTTCATGATGTTTCTAATGTTTTCTAATCCTAGAGATGCTATATTAATACCATTGAGGTACATGCTAAGTTCAAAATACATTTTCCTTCCCTTAAAAGAAAGACATGGAATCACGTACTCTGACTATTTTCCAGTTGTCTCCAAATTTTGTGAGATTTTGTTTGGACTATAATACCTCTTGAGAATCAAGGGAGGTGAATGTATGCAAATTGAATATTGGTGAGTAGAAAAATAGCTGGGTCTTTGGTTTTCTCATACTCTCTGTTGAGACTGGAGAACTAGCGGACAGTCTTTATAGAATGTGATGTTAAGAATTTGGTAGCTCAAGTAGGAAACTTGAAGGCTTTCTGAAAATTCTCTCTTCCATGATAAGCAAAAGATCTTGTGCATTCCTCCTCTATTCTCTGAAAGCCTTCTCAAAATTCCTTTCTTGCATAGCAGGTTCTAGTCTCAAGATCACGGGAACTGAACATTTACTCTTTGTTTGCTTTCTTTACACATTTTAATTAACACTGCGTGTCTATGAGGATATCTCATATACCTCCCAACATTGAACGTTTTTCATTAACTCTTTTGTTTGTCCAAAGCTTCTTTTATAATTAGCTAAAGATGCCTGCACAACATCTGAAATGCAAGCATGTTATAGCTTTCTTCTGAAGTCTGAACCTAAATGACCGATGGCTTTGTTATCTAGACTTGCATATTAAACATATGCTGAATTTCCATTTATGCTACACTTTAGAGAAGTTCCATACTTGGAGGAAGTAAATGAACAATGGTTCCCCTTGTCCGTTCAATGTACAGACATTTTCCACAAATCTCTGTTCATCACACGAATAGCTTTCACATCTTTGCCCCTCAGTTACCTTAGAATGATACTCATCTTTACACAACTCTGATTGCACTAAATATATTCTACTTCCTGAAGATTTCTGTTCGTCCTGCATAGCTAATGTAAATTGTCCATGGACCTATTATTTGGTATTTGTTCATATACTTGTATTATTTACTCTTTAGCAAGTTCAAAAAGGCTCTCTCTCTCTTCATCCGTTTCTTTGTCTGTATTTACTGGTAATTCTTAGCTATTCATGTTGGTTTAATTAGTTGACCTTTATTCAGCAACTTAAGGAAATTCTAGCCAAGCAGGCTGAATTAGGCTTTGAAGTTGCAGAAATACCATCATCCTATCTGTCAGATACTGAGAAACAAGTGGATGGAATGGAGCAAAAAAGGCCACTGAGTAGAAAAGAAAAGTTCCAAAAAAGGTTCAATAAGAAAGAAAAGTTCAACCGAAATGATCGTTTCTCCAAGAAACGAAGATTTGGAAACTCCGATTCATCAAATACTTGTGATCAAAAGGGCTTTCCTGCAGGAAAACAGGATGTAAACCGTGAATCTGCAACTCAGGTTACAAAAAGTGCGAGAGAATCAACACTGCTGCAGAAACTATTGAGTTCAGATATTCGAAGAGATAAACGACGCCTTTTGCAGGTCTTTAGGTTCATGACCATGAATTCTTTCTTCAAAGATCAGCTGGGGAAACCCTTAAGGTTTCCTCGAGTGTTGCTTAAGGAAACAGGGAAAGAAATTGAAGCTGCTGAAGAAATATCTGATGTTATAGATACAAACATTGAAAAATCATCATCATCAGACGACGACAATGACAACGACGAAGAAGATAATATTGCTGAATTTACAGAAGCAGTTAGTGAGTTACAAGAAAATAGTAACAGTGAAAGTGAAGAACCTGAGGAAGAAGATTAAACAATACAGCCTGTATCTCTGTCACTGTTTATTGTATATGCTTGTTATCTTCATCTTAATTATGTGTAAATTCTAATGTCTAAATATTGTGGCTGGTACTGAAATTTTGATTTTCAAGGGTTATTTGATGAAACTTTTGGCATGTAGAATAACAGTGATGTCTGTTAATATTAGTTTATTTCGAGTGTACTAAATGAAAGTTTAGGGGATAAGTGAAATGCAACAGTGGTTGTTTCGTAGCTGGTTAAAGTTATGTTGTTATTAGTAATACATAAAACATCAGGATAATCCTTGGTTAAGTATTACTTTATGTATTGATTATATGAAATGTCAATATTGGAGGGAAAATACAATGTTCATTGATGAGGAATATTTAATTTTTAAAAATAAAATACACATAAATAAGAGGAGTTCCATGATTGAGAAGAGTGGTGGCATTAGGCTGCGGAATATCATTCCAGCTTCATTATTATATGTTCTATCAAGTTGAATTCAACACGTTAATTTCCCTATGAAAGATCAATGAAGAAGCCAAATTAAATTATTTGATTAGGAATATAGTTTAAAATAAAATATGTATAAAGTAGTCAATCAGAAGATTCATAATGTCTAGTAGTCAAATAACGATCAAGAGTTTAGATTAATATTTCTCACGCTGAGTAGAGAATAGTATTAAAATGTCTTTGATAATTATATATCAATATTTGCGATTATAACTTTTGTTAATCCTATAATTAACTATTAAATTTGGATTATCATCAATTAATCATTACATTTAAAACTGAATAAGTGAGTTTTACTCTTTTTTTTGTGTGTGTGTTATGTAAGTAAAAAAATTTGTTCTAGAAGCAAATGTATGTAATTTAAACAAACAATATGCAAGGTAGTGGTAGGGTAGGGGTAGAGAGGGGGCTAGGGGAGTTGGGTTGATATGATGCGTATTGGAGAGTGAAGAGGATATCATTAATGTAAAATATCACTTGTGAAACTTTCATTATTGAAGTCGGTTTCTTTATTTAAGGAACTTATTTTCTTAGTGAAAATAATTTTCAAAAATTTTGAAGAACCAAACCTAAGAAATAAGAAAATTCAAATCTGTAGAAGTGGAACATTCTATTACGTACTATATGGGTTGTAAAATTCAAGTTCCTATTTAGATAGAAAATACTAAGAATTATTTGGATTTAGACTTGAAATTCTTGTAACAACGGTCAAAATAGGATTTCTTTTTTTCTAAAGGGTGCCACATATATAGGGGAAATAATAATAATAATAATAATAGTAGTTTTTTTAAAAAAAAAAAACGTTGAATTCTTTGGCGGTTGATTTACGAAAAAGAAGATTCCAAAATGAGACATCTCAAAGTGATTGGTTTAAATTATTGAAAAAATTGCATAGTGCGACTTTCATAACGTGTAAAACCTGGAAACAAATTTGTGTACCGTGTATATATATACTTTCGTCGTCTATTTTTGTTGTTCTTATTTGATTTGACACATTTAAAAAATAATAAATAAATTAATAATGTATTGTATCACCTCTTATTATTATTAAACTCACTGAAAAATGAATAATATTTAATAATAAGAGTGAAATAGATATAAAAAAAAAGTTTTGCAAATTAAACAAGTACAAGTAGATAAATAAAAATGGACATATGGGGAATACTTATCACTCTATGATAATCTTTATTGATAATAGATTTTTTTTTTCTCTTAAAAGACAATAAGAATTTAAGATAAATAATTAACTACCTAGTTTAAAATATAATTGTTCCTGAATAACTAAAAAGGGATTATTATGCCCGGTATTAAAGACAACCTTATTTACTTAGCTCTTGTTAATTGAGTGCTATGTTCGAAAAAGGGGCAGATCACGATAGGTTTAATGTAATATTTTAATTAAAATTCTAAATCAATTAAATATAGGAGAAATGTTATATATATATAGAAAATAAGTCTTAGATCCTAGTGATGCATAGGTTAAGTTCTTACCTATGGTACTAGATCACTCGAATGATTTACAAGAATGATCTTAAAAATAAGTAATCTGAACTTTTAATCCTATTTATTTCATGATTAAAAAAAATTAACTTTTTACCTTGAAGATTTATTCATAAATTTGTATTCTTTATTTTTTTTTTTTTTTAAGATCATTCACTTTTGAGATTATTATATGTAATGCTCTTTATGATGGACCAAATAGTTGGGCAATGTACCAAAATCTACGTCACAATGTCAAGAACCTAAAAAGGGGAAGAATAAAGGAAAAGAGAAAAGGAAAAAAAATAATAGAAAATAAAGACTTTGGAGGATTTAAATCATTAATGCATGAAAGTAACCCATATATCAATATAAATTATGATGGAACGATAAATACTTTATTTTTAATTTAATAATTTGAATGTAAATTCTACTAAATATAAAATTTTCTTTATTAGCAAGCGTTTTATTTTTAATAAGAGATTTTCTAAAATGAATTTAAATTTAACAAAACTCTAATATAAATATCGAACATCATGATAAAAATAAAACTAGTTATAAAAAAATGAAAGTGACACATATTAAAGTGGAAGTAGCAATATATATATATATATTGGCGTCTCAATCATATTTAATTCTTCAGTTAATTGCAGTTTTATTTCCCCATCAATCATGGTTCAGTTCTATTTATTTATAATATTTTTTTTTATTTTTTTTCCTATTGTAGAATATGGTAATTTATAAATAGTGTTGGTGTAGTTATTATTACGGAAAAAAAGGAATTTTCCCCAAATAGCCGGATAGATTCATGATTTATTTATTTTAATTGATATACATAAATTATTTATCAATTAGTTGTTTTTAATTTAATCATATTTAGATTAATTCTTCGAAAAAAATAATGTCAAAGTGCAGTAGGTTAAATTTTTTCCTTAAAGTTTAATTGAAATTTTGACCCTAAGTTTTGCTTTTAAGTCGCATAAACACTCACAAAATTTATCTTCTTTAGTTAAATTATTGTAATAACTCGAAAATGCCCCAACTAGTGTCAACTCGAAAATGGCCCAACAAAATTTCTTTTTTATTTAAACTATGGGACAAAATAAGAATAATATAAAAAATTATAAACAAATCTACTAATATCGAGCTGTCATGAAACAGTACTTTAAAATTAATTTCCTAATAAGCCATTAATATTAGATTTTAATGCTCTAAATGCAAGTTATTCCAAATGAGCATCTGAACACATAATAAAAGTGCTCTTATTAAATAATTTTGATTCTAATTTGGAAAATATTTTGTGTGTGATCTCAAATATTCATTACAATAGAACATGTCATCACCTTTAATTATATACATTATCCTCACCTTTAATTATATACATTATCCTCAATTGGAACATGTCTTACGTTTTACTGTTCATTGAGACTAATTCATACAATTATAGGGTGTGATATATTTTAAATGATCAACTTATATGCTTAAATGGACATTTAAGAATATCAACAACAAAAAAAAATTAAATTTGAATGTGTTTAGGTACTCAGTTTGAACAAATCGTAGTTTCAATATCTAAATGAAATTTATTGATCAATTTGAGGTGTTGCGTATATATTTGCCATATTTCAAAGACTAATCATCGGGGCTCGTAGTCGGTTAAGTTCGATTTAACTTATTACCATCAATCTGTAGATATGTTAAATCGTTGAATAATTATCAAAATATTAATCAATCAGTTATTGATCATTATCGATTTAAACCGTTAAGACTTCATATTAAGAAAATCTTCATTAATAATCAATTACTAACCGCATGATACATTAAACAAATGTAGTACTCTTAGAAATTTAATAAGGTAGTTTAGAATTTATAAGTAATTTCTAAAAAATTATGTTTCATTAAATTCACACCCAGTACTAATTTAGAAGAAGTATTAGTAGCACATGATGCTAAAAGGATTAATTACAAATAGAAAATAATAAGCATAAACATTTGATAAACAATTTTAAGCAATATTCTTGAAATACCTAAAATAGAACAAGAATAAAATAATAAGTTAAAAAAATAAAATAAAAAATGAAACACAAAAACAAACACTGAACTTATAAGTTTTTTTAAAAAAAGAAATTAACAAGATTTATCCTCAGTTATTATTAGATTATTATTGATTAATCCGTTAAAAATGCATTAAATCATTACAAGATCAATAGCACGAAATAGCCTCCCTATTTTTCGAGATACTGATAAAATCTAAGTATACTCTATATTTTTCAGATCCTACTTTGTAGATTTTATTAGATATAATATTATTATCATATATCGATACATTTTTCGATTTCGATTTAAATTCAGTTTTGAACGCCCACTATGACCACGCCCCTCCAAGAGAATAAAATCATAGAACACACGCAAAAAATTGTCAGAAACACCTGTAGAAAATATACTTGCCGCCTTTCCTTCTAGAACAGCGGCACAACTTCAATATACAAAACAAAGTTAAAACTAATTTGTAACCATTTTCTTGTTTTTTTTGCCATTTTGGAGCCTACATTAACGACTCTCTTCCCATTTCTTTGTTTAATAAATAATTGTTTTCCCATCTTCTTGAGAATTTCACCCCACTCCCCACACCCCACACCCCATAATTTCAAACAAGAACAGCTTCTACGATGTCTTTGACCTTTGAATTTCATCTTCACTTATATCCCAATTTTATAAATTATTATACTCATTCCAGCTTTGCACAAAAGAATCTCAATTTAATTTCTTCTTTATTACATCTATGCAAGTAAGTTGTGATTTACATCTATAGCTGATGACCCTTTTTGTATTTTTATGAGATATACCATTTTTTGTGTGATTCTTGATAGTTGACTTTTTTTGGGTTGTAGTATATTGTGAGATTTTAAAGATTATTTTTTTTGTTTGGCTTTTTTTTTGATGAATCTGATAAAGTTAAGTTTTTTGAACTTCTTGATGGGGTTAGTGATCTTGTGATTATGGTTTAGAGATTCCTGTTGTTGTTGCTGATCTGTTTAAACCATTTGTTCCTTACAGCCTTAGATTGTCTTGTGAACTAATATGGAGAATAATTCCCCAGTTACTGATTCTATTATGATGAATTCATCCTCTATAAGAAGTATGTCATCTAATAGGTCAAGGGCATCTGGTGGGGGGTCTGTGAGGGAAGTTAATTTAGGTGAGTTTGGATCGAAACCTGTGAGATATGGGTCGCGGGGTGCTGACTCTGAGGGGTATGGAACATCTCAAAAAGAGATTAGTGATGAGGATTCTAGAATTGTTTATTTAAGTGATCCTGAGAGGACAAATGAGAAGTTTGAATTTTCGGGGAATTCAATTAGGACTGCGAAATACTCTATTGTCACCTTCTTGCCTCGAAACCTGTTCGAGCAGTTCCATAGAGTGGCATACATATACTTTTTGGTGATTGCTATTCTTAATCAGCTTCCTATGTTGGCTGTCTTCGGTCGGGGAGCTTCAATTCTTCCATTGGCTTTTGTGCTATTAGTTACAGCAGTTAAGGATGCCTACGAGGATTATAGGCGTCACCGTTCTGATAGGATTGAGAATAACCGGTTGGCATTGGTGTTGTTGGATGGTCAGTTTCAAGAGAAAAAATGGAAGGAGATAAAGGTGGGTGAAATCATCAAAATTTCATCAAGTGGTACCATTCCTTGTGATATGGTATTGCTCTCGACAAGTGATCCCACTGGGGTTGCCTATATCCAGACTATTAATTTAGACGGGGAATCAAATCTGAAGACACGGTATGCAAAGCAGGAGACGCAAATGAAGATGCCAGAAAAGGACAGTATTAGTGGGATGATCAAATGTGAGAAACCGAATAGGAACATTTATGGTTTTCATGCTAATATGGAAATAGATGGAAAGCGTGTCTCTCTTGGACCTTCAAATATAATCCTTCGTGGCTGTGAGCTCAAGAACACTAGTTGGGCTATTGGAGTTGCAGTTTATGCTGGGAGAGAAACTAAAGCTATGCTCAACAACTCTGGAGCTCCATCAAAGAGAAGCCGTCTTGAGACCCGAATGAATAGGGAGATCATTATCCTCTCTTTCTTCCTTGTTGCATTATGTACTCTTGTCTCCATTTGTGCCGGTGTTTGGTTGAGGCACCACAAGGATGAGTTAAATACCATCCCCTTCTACAGGAAATTGGACTTCTCAGAAGACAAAATTGAAGACTACAATTATTATGGCTGGGGACTGGAAATGGTGTTTACTTTTCTAATGTCAGTCATCGTCTACCAGATTATGATCCCTATATCACTGTACATATCTATGGAACTTGTTCGTGTTGGTCAGGCCTACTTTATGATCCAAGATAATCAAATGTATGATGAAACGTCAAAATCAAGATTCCAGTGTAGGGCTCTTAACATAAATGAGGATCTGGGCCAAATTAAATATGTTTTCTCTGACAAAACTGGTACCTTAACTGAGAACAAGATGGAATTTCAATGTGCAAGCATTTGGGGTGTAGATTATGGTAGTGGAAAATCAGACCCTCAAGAAGAAGTAGCTGGATGCTCTGTTCAAGGTACTACAACAACTTCTCATCATCTTTCATCACCGGGGGGGGGGGGGGGGGGG
>JAJOOO010010968.1:0-20902 GCA_029582685.1 Solanum piurae
ACAAATTATTACAAGATGATAATAGAGATTAAATAATATACAAAACATGAATTAAATAAATAGCTTGTCAAGTGTTTCCCTCTTATTGCGACTCTCCAAATCTTGAACCTTTAAGTTCAAACCCTGTTAAAGAAAACAACAATACAACCCAAATAATATACAACACATGTCATAACAATTATTTTTATGAACTCAAGCAAAATAGGACATACGTATTACTTCAAACCATATATTGCACATATACAATCATACGCATATAAAGGGGAGAAGGGAACTAACCCGAACGCTTCCTTTATTTATTTCAAACATACAATATCCATTGAAACAATGCAATACATAAGTTAAACTAATAGAGAAATAACTAACCGGTTAAGCAGAATATATGTTTAACAGCAATGAAGACAAATTTGATCCACTACTAGACCCGAACACAGCAATACCGAGTAAATAGCACTTTTAATGTTCACCGGAAAAATCCTTTCTTTTTAAGTAGAGAGTAATATATTTTTCTTTTCTTAGAATTAGAGTATGTGAGCAAGTTAGGGTCTCCCCTGTATAATGCAAAGAGGGGTCTCTTATATAGTGAGTAAAGGGAGCATACAATAAAGGAAAGGAATAAATTAATAATCAATTATAATATTTTCCTTATGCAAAAAGGAAATCCAAACAGATTTATTTAACCAAATATAAACAAATAGGAATCTGTCCATTTTAATTAAGGCAACACAAATCAATCAACAAAAATAATGCAATCAAATAAAATCAAGTAAAAGTGGGACGACTACCTTAAAGGAAAGAAAATAAATATACAGCCCACAATAAGTCACAATAGTAATAAGCTATCATATTCATATATACCTGCCATGTATAATTAAGTACAGAGCTATTAACCGCAATTTGCTCATAATGAAGCCAATATCAATTAGCGATTCCAATGCCTGCCAGATTTTTGCTCATATGCAAAAAAAATATGTCCCATGTCAACAACACATATATTACGCGCATGAATTCCGCCATAAATGACCCAGTCTCATGCCAAAGTTTACTACCCACAGTGAAATAGTCAACGTACTAAAATGTTTCCACAAAATTTAAAGTACCCAGAACCTCGTTGAACTGAGAATGAGTGAATTTACACTATTAATTAATGGAAAAAAAGAAGTCACAATGTATCGGTTCATTCTCAAAGAATCACAAAAACAAAGTGATGAGGACACACAATTCTAACAGACCTGGTCACAACACATTAGCAAAATGATAGTATCTAGGCATAAATTTGGCTCATGCATATGAATTTGAGCAAAATGAAGAACTTGAAATCTCGCGAATAGGCAGCTTACAAATAAAAAAATAAAATTAAACAAAAGCTCGTTACCTGGGACAGATCTGTAAAAGATCTGTCCTTATCAAAATGCTTCGCTTTCGATGTCATAGTGCCGCCAAAGTATGCTGGTTGCAACTGCTGGTTGTTGGAGATGTTGTTGCTTTCTTCGACGGAGCTGTTGTCCAACAGAAACAGCGTTGGAGAGGAGAGGAAGAGCAGCAGCCTCGCTGCTGCTGCTGCTGGCGGAGAGAGGAGCAGAGAAAAGAGTTCGTCGATCGGAGCTGGTGGTCCTCGCGGCTGGTTCTCGCTGCTTCGGAGCTCGCTGGCGGCTGGTTGTTCTCACCGGCTGGAGCTGCTGCTCGCCGTGGCCTCGCCTGGCTGTTGCTGTTGGTGTTCATGCTGTCTCCGTAGTGCTGCTGTTTGCTTCACTGGCGCTGCTCGCTGATCGGAGCTGCCGCTGGTCCTCGCTGGCTGCTGCTCTCGCCGGCTGGAGCTGCTGCCAGTGATGGTTTGCCTGGCTGCTGGTAGTCTGCTCGGAGAAAGGAGGAGAAGAAAAGAGAGGCGAGGGGAGGGAGAGGATAGAAGGAGAAGAGGAAGACGACAGAGAGAAGGCTGCCACCGGACTGCGTGGTGGCCATTCTCGTCGGCGAAGTGGAGGCAGGGAGATGTGGGAGGCGGCTGACTTGTTGAGAGAGGAAGAATGGAATGAAAATTAGATTAGGGTTTTGGTCCTTTGATATAAAATAGGAAGGTAAGGGGAGTGAATCTGTACCGTTGGTTTTGAAAGAGATGGTTGGCTAGGATTCGATCTAGGATTTAATTTAATGATGAACGGACAAGATTAAAATGAACGGTTCTTGAGAGTTGAATTGGAATGGCTAAAAAATAAAAATTGGCTAGAATTGAAATGAAAAGTGGCTATAATTAAAATAAAATTGGAATTGAATAGGCTAGAATTTAAATGATATAGAATAGCTACAATTTAAATAATTTTGAGGAAAATTAAAGAAATGCTATCCAATTAAAGTACTACACATATTATAACATTTTATTTAATAAAAAAAATCATTTAAACTTTAAAACAGTTGAAATAAAATAATTATTTTGAGTTTTACTAATAATTTTAGAAATATCTTAATAGTATTTACGATAATTTTATGAAGCATGCATACTAAAATATATAATTTTAGACAAAATCGATTAAAATTTTAAATTCAAAATATTTTCAAAAATACGTATTTAATCGAATAGCATTCCTAAAAATTGGTTATAGGTCGGTCAAAATTGGGTGTCAACATTGCTCCCATGACAGTCCACGATTCTCAAACCTGCTGCCAAGAAAGTGAAAATACCAAAATATGCAAATTCACATCAACCAAGACAATGTAACTTGTTCCCACAAATGAAGTAAATGTCCCCGGACTCTGCTATTGGGAGACTTGTATTGTCTTTACATCGAAAATTCGAAAACAAATTCCGTTGGCTTTAAGCCTAGCTCTGATTTTCAAGAATGTCTCTTCTAGCATTTGAGATTAAGAAAAGATCAAGCTTGCTCCCATGACAGTCCACGATTCTGAAACCTGCTGCCAAGAAGTTGAAGTTTTCAATTAGAGAATTCTTATGGTTTTAGGATTTCGTTATTTTAGGAAGATTTGTTACAATTGATATGTTAATGAACCTTCAAATTAGTAATAGTTACTAATTAAGCCTAAATTACTCCTTTATTTAAAGAAATAGGTTACATACATTTAATTCAAAATTATTAAAACATGTATCTCTTAAATCCAAACTGCCAGACACATATATTTCGTGAGTAATGATATATGTATCCTATAGAAAAATATGGTATAGGATTTAATTATTGAATCTATCTTGAATTCTAGTAATTTGGTTCTACACTAGTGGGATTTATGTAGTTTTCTCTATCAAATATATATCACTTTAATTTGTTGCTCTTCTGAATGTTACTTATAACTCTTTGGGGGAATTTTTAAATGCCAAATTACTATTTATGACACTAAAAAGTTAGACTCAAACATCATTAATCTGGTATATATTACACCACATAACTCTTTTGAGTTATACCAGCTTAAAATATTACACTTATTTCCATTTTTTTAAATGCTACAGTTTAGTCGACTCAGGTCCCTTTAACTCACTTTAGGATAGGTCAAATGTTGTGGTATAAAAATTAAAAGAGTAGAAAAATATCAAAATAACTTTGACTAAAAAATTATCGAAAGTTTCTACTAGGGTCATCTACGGTCTGTGGAATAATCTATGGCCCGTAGATCCCGTCTATGGAATTCAAGCTAAAATTCCAATCTATGAAGTTCAATTCACGAGACCAATCTACGGTCTGTGGATTGATCCACGGTTCATATATTGAATCCATGAAAGTGAGACAGTAGTTAATTAAGTTTTCTGAAGTTCATTCTACGAGCTCAATCCATGGTCCCTGGTTTTATTGACGATCTGTGGTTTGAGATTGTGAAACTTTGATTAAAACCCAAGTCTCGAAAGTTTGATTCACAAGCCCAATCTACGGTTTGTGGTTGATTCACGATCTGTAGATTGTGTTCGTGAAACTCATATTTAAAAATCTCTGTTGGGAGGGTCTTTGGTAAATCAATCATGACTTTTTATTCTGGACTCAAATTAACGAACAATATTGGTGGTGTTGGAAAAAAACTCATATACCATTAATTTGGAAGATCATGGGTCACATAATCCTCCATATTATGACAGATATGGTCATATCCTCTTCTTAAAATTTGTAAGGTGTTACAATTGAATAAGACCGAGTAAAGTAAACATTTCAGATTGACTTATCCTCTACACTTTTAAAAGTGCCTATATTACGAGTTGTATCTGTTAGTTATTATTTTGATTTATTAAATTGTAAGAATTCACATATTAATCGATATGCTTGTTAGATTGGATGATGATAATATATATAGGTAAAATACTGAGTTAGTTGATAGAATCCATATTTTAATATAGAAATTGATAATGTCTTTTGAAATAGGGGTGTATCCAAGGGAGTCACAAGGTTCACGTGAACCCATGCTCCCCTCCCGAAATCATATATAGTAGTATTATATTTTAAAAAAATTTATTGAAACATAGATGTGTGAACCCACACTCGGGTATCATATAAAACGATGATGACTAGTGCACCTCCCTCTCTACGTGAGGTTAGAAATTTGAATTTTATATTTATTGTCAAGCTCCGAGTCTACACCCTGGATGTGGCCATCACTCGAGAACCATTTCTAATCCCCAAGCGAACCCCTGGCCTGGCTAATTATACCTCACATGACTCTAAAGATACACGGAAGCTTAAATAGAATAGTTTTTAGACATTTAGTAAAAAGTTCCACAACATTATCTTGAAAATACTTAACATAATTCATAAGTTAAATCAACATGTTGGGAAAACAATGAAAATCATCTAGTTCTATCCGTCTATGAATCCTTTAACAATTCAAGATAGATGTCGGGACAAGACCCACGACACCTCAAATGCTACTAAAACTGAAATAAAAATGGAGTCTCATGGAAGCTCACCAAATACTGTCTACGAGTGTAAGGTGATATCAACCTTGATGATCTTGAACACCTCTATCTACATCATAATAAGATGCATGTCCAATGACATCAGTACATAGAATGTACGAGCATTTAAAAATGAACTAAATGCAACATATAACTGAACTGACAAGGCTGGAAAGAAATACTCACCTCAACTCAACTCAACTCAATACAAAGCAATAACAAAATATGAAATGCTTAAAGCTTCATAAATAAAAGATACTAACTCAAAGATCTGTATAAAAAAAATACAATAACTTATGCTTTACTCTTATTTGGGAGATTCTCTAATCGACAACCATCACTATGAGCTATGTGATGATACAACGTCTCGCCCATGCTTTCAGAATTGTCTTATACCTTGTCAGGGTATAGAACACCTCAACTAAGTGGACCTACTAAGCTATGTTCGAAAGCAATCATGAGTCGTTGTCACGCCCCGAGCCTACACCCTGGGCGGGACTGGCACTCGAGAACCATTGTTAGCCCTAAGCGAACCCTTGGATAATATGTTGAATTTTGCAACAAAAATTACAATAGATACGTCATATGTGGCAACATATGTATATCCTAAAATGTGATTTTTGGTATTAATTCAATTAAATTGTGACCTAATACAACATTTAACACTAATATATTGTCCTACAACATGTCTAAGTACAAAATTATAGTCTAATCCAACAACCTTTATCAATTCTATCAATTATTTTTACAATTACTATCATACCACTAGTTCATCATACAATGACTAAGTAATTCCATATTATAGTTATATAACACCCTTTTGAATCATTGTTCGAAGTGTTATATCATCTTTTTATTGTGTAATTATGGTCCAAAGTACTAAAATAGGGTCCAATTTGACATTTTTCATTGCTAAATTGCTTAATTTATTGATTAACCCATCCATCAAATGTCATATGTGGCAACATATGTACATTCTTTTGGATAAACCACGTAAGTACTTTATAAAAGTCATAGGCCCAACCTCTAAAACTGGCCCAATCAGCCCATTTTTTCATTTCTAGAAGGGATATATATAAATTAGGGTTTTCATTTTCTTCCTCGCCGCTTCGGTTTCTCCGCTTCGCTTTCTCTCTCTTCTCTCTCTTCGCATGGATCTTGGATCTCCGGAGTGCAAGGGATATAATGATGTTATTTATTTCATCAGTCTTTTTTTTCTTTGTTTTTTAACACACAACTAATTGATTGGGGTTTGGTTAAACCAAATAAATAAATAAACATAGTTTTTCACTTTAGTTTCAACATTTTTACTTGTTCTTAACATAACATAACACTCATGTGTTGCTACATATGAGTCAAATGTTGCAACATTTGAGGCATATGTTGCTACAGATGACTCATTTGTTTCTACAGATGCCGCAAATGTTGCACCATATCGCCCTTATGTAGCAACATTTGACCATATGAGGCATATGTTGCTAGAGATGACCCAAACACTACAAATAAGTCAAATGTGGAAAATTTTGAGGCATATGTTGCTACATATGACCCATGTGTTGCTACATATGTGTCACGCCTCGAGCCTACCCCCTGGGTAGGATTGGCACTCGAGAACCATTATTGGCCCCAAGCGAACCCTTAGCCTGGCTTACTTACTCAGCGGAAGACTTAATTCAATAAAGAAAAGTTTATGTAATAAACTGGAATGTTATAATGGAACATTCAACTTGGCCATTAAGGCAAACTAAAATCTTAACATAAGATAACGACAATGAAAAGACTAAAGAACTAACATTTGACTGTCTATGAAGCCTCTAAAATGACTGAGATGGATGTCGGGACAAACCCCACGATATCCTAATGAACTAATAAAATAACTGAAAGCAATAAAAAGGAGACCTTCAGAATGCAAGGAGGCTCACCAACTGACTATGGAGTGCTCACTGGATCAACGATGCACTGGATGCCGATCCTAGTTACATGTGTCTGCATCATAATAAGATGTAGGCCAACTTGCATCAGTACATTGAATGTACGAGTATGCGAGTTGGAATGCTAAACACAACATAGGCTTGAAAAGAATCTGAAGAACTTACTTGGCTCAACTCAACTCAACATAACTGAACTCATTTCAATATAAAATAGTTTAAAACAAGTGCAATATAAAGAAAAGTTGTTTAAAACATGATGTCAACTCTGTGTGTATGAAAAGATACATATAACTCTGAGATATGTGAAAATACAAATAAACTGTGTATTTAAGAATACAATTACTTTTGTGGGAGTTTCTCTAATCGACAACCATCACATAAGAGCTATTGTGATGATACAACATTTTGCCTAACGCTGCCAGGGCCGTCCTATACCTTGCCGAGGGTATAAAACCTGAACTACTAAGTGGATCCACTAGTCTATGCTAAAAAGCACTAAAGGAATCATCTAAAAAGTATGACCCTTTTCTACCCATAATGGCTACATAGTTTATGGAGGTTGTGAGTTGTCTGAACTCTCTCCCATATCGGTGCTCAATACTACTCCTAAAAATATAATATTAGTTCTTATGTTTAAAAACATACTTCTTTCTTTGATTTGAGATTAGTGCTCAAAAACTTAGCTCAAAGGCTATCTTGGAAATCAAAGTTTCCTCTCTTGCTTCATTTAGAAAGCAATTACTCTTTTCTGAAAACTAGCCGAAGGCTCTTTGGAAATCGAGGCTTCCTTTCTTGTTTAAATGTGAAAAGATTTTAAACCCTTTGGAAATACATAGTCCTCATATACTTTTGAAGAAAAGAACTTCAAACTTTACTCTTTAATCTTTACTCGACTTGAACTTTAAGTCTTAAAACAAAGTTAAAACATTTGGAAAAGACTTTTGAAAAACTCTAAGAACTCTCTTGACTTTGATCTTAACTTTCCTTGAATTGGATTATGGATTCAAGGTTCATGATCTCATTTTTATGGATGATTTCATGATGTTTAGATGTACCTTAGAGTGTTGGAATCAACTAGAAAACATAGGTACATTGTTAAGGAACAAGTACTAAAAGGTGGAGATAGAATGAGGAGAACTGGCGTCCCTGGCGCTCTGAGAGGCGCGGGGCGCCAGCCCTTAAATTCAGAGACTGAATTGGGGTGCTCTGGCTGGTACGGCACCCAGAGGTCAAAGTTCAGAGAGCCTCTCATGGGGCTCTGAGAGGCGCGACACCCCAAGCCCCTGCCCAGTTGAACTCCGACTTTTCTTGTTCATTTTTCATCTCTAAACCCTCTAAACTTCAATGATTCTTTCCCAAAACACTTAGAATAATTTATACCCTCAATATATGATAGATTCAACCCGAAATTACACCCAGAAACATGAATCAAACCTGAAGAAACTTCAACAACACAACCAATAGGAATTCAAACGAATTTCATCAAGAACTCAAAGGATTTACTTTCAAATAAAACATTATTTCACTGAATTGAACTATGATTGGCGCGTGGGTAAACTAACCCAACGCTATGTGATTTCACATACCTTGTAGGGATCACCCCTTGGTGAAATCCACAAGTTAAACTCGACGATCTTGACGAATCTTGACTTCTCTTCTCCCTTCTCCTCTTTTCTCTTTTCTCCAAGCCCTAGTGTGAAACTTCAACTTTTCTAAACTGACTAAAAATCTGATTTTACCCCAATTAACTCCTAAAAACGAATTAGAATAATTAGGTAAGGAAAAGACTAAACTACCCTTCAAAAATCTGGATTAGACTTTCCTTATTCAAACAGCCCAACTTCAAAGGGCATAACTCACTCATACGAACTCGAAATCGCGCAAACTCAGTGGCGTTGGAAAGATCATTCCAAGAGATTTCCTACCATATCTGGAATTATATCTAACTCATCCTGAGCTAAAAGTTATGGCCATTTGAAGTTTCCCAAAATTCAACTTATTCTAACTTAACAAAATTTCCATATTTTAATTCTTTCCAAAAATGACTATTTTCAATTTTTAACTTCTTCCTAGTTATTTCAAATTGCGAGATGTTACAATATGATTCAGATGTTACAATATTTGAGGCATACGTTGCTACAGATGACCCATTTGTTGCTACATATGAGTCAAATGCTGCAACATTTGAGGCAAATGTTGCTACATATGACTCATTTGTTGCTACAGATGACTCATTTACTGCTACATACCACCCTTATTTAGCAGCATTTGACCATGTAGGGGATAGATAGAGTTAAAAGGGAATTGGTTGAAGCAACATAACATATAACATCACAGATAAAATAAAACATAATTACAAACATATTGTCAAGGCTTCAAGTTCTTATCTATTATCCCAGCAACCCAATTCCATTGCAATCGACTAACTGTATTGTCACACAACAAGGTGTTGGGAGGTTGAATTGGTGTGTCGGTAACCAAATGCTCTATAAATGCAAGCGAATATAATCTGCACGCGACACATGTGCTATTTTTTACCATGGGTTTCAATCGACCTTCAAATTTCCATGGTTCATTGAGGAGCTTATCTGACAAATGCTTCATTATTCCAGTTTGCTTCAACAAGATTGACAGCAAGTCGAACACATGTTGTATGAATGTCAAAAATGCATCATGTTCCGTACACGTCAGGTTGCAGTCATAAACATTCATGTGACCCTCGTGCAAGAGGATCTCAAGAGTCACAAAATGAGTATTGTTCATGTTCATGACTGCCAGAATTCTTATCGCACCAATCCAATTGATGCCTCTAGGATATGGTATAATGCCCCTGACGTGGTCAATCATATAGCCATTCCATACAAACTGATTAAGTAACCGTGTAAAGCTTTTTCCACCAACTCGTGTTGCCTCCTCGTTGATATTGTCATACCTTTGTTTAAAGTTGGTATAGAAGTTGAGATCCATGATTCTATCCGTGGAATCATAGTGCTCAGGGTATCTCAACTGCCTCTCCCGCATGAGGCTGAGAATTTCATCAATATACTGAAATAACAATTAATATTAAATAGTAAAGAAGAGTAATGATTGAAAAGATAAAACAAACAAACATTATAAATTGAAGGTTAGTATAGAAAAATTACCCAGTCTTCCCACCAAACAGTTGTACTACCTTTTTATTTATTTTTTGAATTTCGACAGTATAATGTTGCAACATATGACAATTCAAAAATTGTCATATGTTGCCACATATCTCCTTTCTATTGGGAACATGCAGATAATTCTATGGTTTTTTTACAACAAAGGTTATATATATTGCCACATATGACCTTCATGTTAGAGAACATGCAGATAATTATGTAAATTTTTTTACAACAAAGACTATATATGTTCCAACAAAATAAAAATAATAATAATAATTGATATTATCAGCAAAAATAACTCTTCACCAATTGTTTATTTACAACTTATCAACAAAAAAGTCAATGGTATACATAACCATCAAAACTAAATCTAATCAATGGTAGTAACCATAACATTTTCATCCGAACATGT
This sequence comes from Solanum piurae, assembly GCA_029582685.1. Classification (NCBI taxonomy): domain Eukaryota; kingdom Viridiplantae; phylum Streptophyta; class Magnoliopsida; order Solanales; family Solanaceae; genus Solanum; species Solanum piurae. Next base: position 10,369 of record JAJOOO010010968.1, read on the forward strand.
TGCTGCTCACATCCTTCACATCGACAAGAAGAGCGTTTGATGTTAGATGAGGAAGCAACACTAGCAAAAGATTGAGATGTTGCCACAAATGAAGCTCCTTGTGTCATTTTATCTACAAGGTAAATAAAAAAAAATTGTGAGTGTACAACTGATTATAAAATAATAAGGTAGCAATTTATACTTATGTTGACACAGATAAATATTCTTGCCATATATGTACCTTTTGTTGACACAGATGAATCTTCTGTTGACACAGATGATCATTATGTTGCTCTAACACATAGGTGACACATTCAAACATATTACAACTATGTTGGAATATGTACCAACATATTACCAATATGTTGCAACATACGACACAAGATGAACAAAATGTTGGACAACTGAACAAAACTAAATTTCTACAATCATATGAACTAAATGGTCACAAAAAGAAGAACAAAATCAACAAAAATGACTCTTCATTGAACAACAGCAAAAATAACTCTTCACATATACATTTTCTAAAAATTAGGGTTTTTTTGGGTTTGTCGATTTCTTTCAAAAATAAAAATAATAGGTACCATTACACCATTATTCAATTTTCACATCTATAGAATGATTTATTGTTCATTAACCCAAGAAAAGAACTTAGTATCAAGAGTATGTTGTTCGAAATTGTAAAGTCTTTCAAGAAAAAGACTTACCCATTTTAAGTCGAACACGACCTTCACTTCACAGAGAGAGAGAGAGAGAGTGATGGCCGGAGATGAGGAGGAAGATAATGGGGGAGAATAATCAGATTTTCCAAGGAAGAAGAAGAAGAAGAAGAAGAAGAAGAAGAGAAGAACATTGGAGAGAAGAAGAAGAAGAGAAGAACGTTGGAGAGAAGAAGAAGAGAAAAAATTCTACTTTCTTTTAATATTTATTTTTAAAGAGAAAGTTTAAAATGTAGTGGTTTTTTGAATTTTATAAAAGATTAGAAAGTTTTGAAAATGTTAATTCGGTCCCAAATTAACTTAATTACCTTTTTGTGTGGATTTGACAATTTCTTGATCAAAGTGTCCCCAAAAATCAAAGCAAGACATAATTGAAAACTTTCATTTAATTTTCTCAAACAACATTCTACCTAGGTTTAATCGGATTTATTTGGCGGTTGCTTTCTCCAGCTTGATATGTGTCTCCTTCCATTGTTAAATTTGCTTCCTCTGTGTTCAATTGAGTCCTTCTGCTGGTTTGATTTAGATTTCTTCTGTGTGTTTCAATTTTGCTGTTGCATCGGCTATAAATATGATAACTTTGAACTGAACTTGAGCTAATTCAGTGTCGGATCTGTTTGTATGTGCGAATTACGCTTGAAAAATCTGTGTGCCTTTCTTATTTTGCCTTTTTTCAATTGATTTGTTGTTTTATTTGTGTGTTTAATCTTCAATTTGAGTCGGACTGTGTGAATTGAGTTTCAATTAAGTATGGTCATGGTATGATTATCAGATTTCACCCCCCCTCCGGCAACTCTACAGCTTTTTCCCTTTTTTTCTTCTCCGGGATTACTTGTCAATAAACTGAGTGTTGACAACAAGATGCACTGGAACAATATTAATTAACCCTCTATATGTGCAAGTTACTGCATTAATGAATTGGTGCAAGCTAACTTTTCCACATTTGTGATGCATACAACTACTTATATAAAAAAAAATATGTTTGTGACATTTGTCGTGCCATTTTGTAGGTTAAAGGAGAACAAACACTTTTGGCTTATATATTGAAATAAAGGAATTGATGGATCTCTCCCATCAGACAGATTAACGGCACCAGGCATGGCATACACAGGCAGGACAGTTGATTTGACCGCGCAGACCAAATGAGCGAAATTTAAGAAGTGCATGCCTCAATCTTGCATCTATTGAAGATGAAACAATATCTATCTCGGCCATTCCTTCGCTGTCATCTACAGTGAGTTCAAAGAATGGCATGATTCTACTTTAAAATTGATAATATCTGCAAATCACCCTTACTTTTTCCATTTTAATCGACTTCAATATCTACATAATACAGAGGTCAAAACTCCACCCAAAAAAAAAGTTACAACGAACTGTTCCTCATCATCTATTTTTTTCCTCTCTTTTTTCCAAAAATTAGAAAATAATCAACGTGATGGAGTCTTCTATTTACATGTGAAATTTGAAATTCCATGATAATAATTGTTACGGGACCAAAAAGTGAGTAATAGGCAGTGTTGCTATTCAATTTCCTATGAGAAAGTGCTTGATAAACACTATTACGGCGTACACACCACCCTCATTGTATTTTATTTGTTTACTAACACTGTATATCTTATTGTCATTATAAGATAAAACGACAAGTTTCTTCATCGAGAACTGGAACACTGTCGACTAAGCTTAAAGTGAAATGACACAAAAATTGGAGGCTACCCTCTTTTCTTATGCTCAACTGTTTGAGGATGGTTAGTTCAATCAGTTACTTGTTTAATTTGTTTTTCTTCATGAATTTGATTTTGTTGATTTGTAAATATCTAAGTGTGATCAGATATGATTTTGTAGGATTTAAATTGATCTTATAAAATCATATTTGATATGCTATTGAATAGGTTAGGGTATTAGATCAATAAAATCATCCCTTGATTCTCAAATCTGCCAGAATCAAGGGATCTGATTACTAGTTAGATCAGTTTTCTACACTATAAATATGTATCTCTATGGATGAATAAGATTGTACAATTTTGGTACCAAAACTTACATGGTATCAGAGCAAAGATTATTCTTGTAACTAAAACAGCATTGCTTCCAAGAAAATAGAAGCCAACGGCATCAATAGAAGTCGAGAGTTCTATTAACAATTTTGACAAGAGACAACAATGAAGTCGTGGTGTTATTTTTGCAAAAAAAAATGCGCACACTCGTGAGACTTGCTGGAATATCCATAGGAAATCGCCTAGCTGAAACAGAAAAATGGCAGACAACCATGGTCAGGCCCCTCAGTGTACCAGCAAAGAACCAGGGCTACGATCTTCTTTAGAAAGGCAACCTTTCACTTTGGAACAAGTAGAGTGGCTGCACAAATTTCTCCATGTTCTCCAACCTCAACTCCAAACCAGTAAATGTAAATTTGATTCTTCTACTCCCACTTGTTCTTTTTCCCAAGCAGGTAATGTACCATCTGTTTTTGTGAGTACAGATTCAACTGGTATAATTCCTTGGATCATAGATTCAGGGGCTAGTGATCACATGACATGGAATTCCCATTTTTTCTCAACTTACACTCTTTTAGCAGGAAATAAAAAAGTCAAAATTGATGATGGCTCCTTCTCAGCAATTGCTGGAAAAGGGACAGTCAAACTAACCCCTTTTTTTTTCCCTTTTTGATGTCCTTTGTGTTCCAAAACTGTCTCAAAACCTTTTGTCCATCAACAAATGGACTCAAAACCTTAATTGGTGTGCTATCTTTGACTCTACTTTATGTGTATTTCAGGAAAAGGTCTCGGGGAGGATGATTGGCAATGCTAGAGAGTCTGAAGGTCTCTATTTTCTTGAAAACAAGGACAATTCAGTAAATCTTAGTTCATCTTGTTTGAACTCTTGTTCAAGTTGATAATAAAGTCATGTTATAGCACTATAGACTTGGTCATCCTAGTTTTCATTATTTGAAACTCTTGTTACCTCAATTGTTTATGAATAAAAGTACATCCTCTTTCCAGTGTGAATTTTGTGAAATGGCTAAACACAGACGTTCATCTTTTTCTTCCCAGCAGTATCATGCCACAAAATCCTTTAAGATAATCCATAGCGATGTTTGGGGACCTTCTAGGGTAGCAACTGTAAATGGAAAAAGGTGGTTTGTGAGTTTCATAGATGATCACACTAGACTAACTTGGGTGTACTTATTGAAAGACAAAAGTGAAGTAAAACATATGTTTGAGGCTTTTTATGTTATGGTCGAGACACAATTTCATGAGAAGATTCAAATATTTCGGAGTGATAATGGGAGAGAGTATTTTATTGACCATCTAGGCAATTTTTTTACTTCCAAGGGAATAGTGCACCAAAGTTCATGTCCTAATACACCCCAACAAAATGGAGTAGCTGAGAGAAAAAATAGGCATCTTATGGAGGTAACTAGAGCCTTAATATTCACAAGTGGAGTCCCTAATTTTCTTTGGGGAGAAGCTCTTTTGACATCCACTTATCTTATTAATAGGATGTTTTCCCGTGTTCTAGGTTTTAAAACCCCTTTTAGTATGTTCAAGACATACTTCCCTACTTCTAGATTGACCACTGATCTACCTTTCAGAGTCTTTGGGTATCGTGTATTTGTTCATGTTCATGATCATAATAGGAGTAAACTTGATCCACGTGCTAAAAAATGTGTTTTTGTTGGCTATGCCCCTAGTCAAAAGGGATACAAGTGTTATGACCCAAACACTAGGAAGGTTATTTGTCACAATGGACGTCACCTTTTTTGAATCTCACATATTTTTTGGAACTCATCTTCAGGGGGAGAAACATAGTGAAGATTCAATGGATAGTAAGGATTCTCGCGACCTCACATGCGAGAAACAAAAGGATCTACCTTTTATGAAAGATATGGGAAATAGTACTTTTGGTAGTAACAACCTTGATAAGGTAAGGGATCCCAAACTTATATAATGAAAATAAGGAAACTGAGACAGCAGAGCCTTTTCATAATACAATTAATGACAAGGACATAGAACAAACAAAAGAATTGCAGGTTTACATAAGAAGAAACCGAAATCAAGAAAAAGAGACTAAGGACGCTCATCAGAACCAAAAGTACACTCCGCAAGATCTTACTGATATACAAGGTAATTCTCCAGAACCTAATTCTGATTTACCCCTTGTTATTTTAGACCTTGATCTTCCAATTGCCAAACGTAAGAAAAGTCACAAACCATCCCATGTCAAATTTTGTGTCATATAGAAACTTGTCTCCTTCCTATATAGATTTTCTTTCTCAATTATCTGGAATGGAGTTACCGAGAAATGTGCAGGATGCTTTGAATGTTCCCAAGTGGAAAGAGGCAATTCTAGAGGAGATGAATGCTCTTAAGAGAAATGAAACCTGGAAAATGGTGGAACTACCACATGGAAAGAAAACAGTGGGCAGCAAGTGGTTGTTTACCATCAAATTTAAATCATATGGGTCCTTGGAGAGGTATAAGGCACGTTTGGTAGCAAAAGGGTTCACTCAGACCTATGGAATTGACTATCTTGAGACATTCGCTCTAGTTGCCAAGTTGAATTCAATCAGGGTTCTTCTGACCATTGCTGCCAATCTTGATTGGCCCTTTCAACAACTAGATGTGAAGAATGCATTCTTGAATGGAAAACTCGAAGAAGAAGTCTACATGGATCCTCCTCCGGGTTTTGAAGAAAGGTATGGAACTAGAGTGTGCAAGCTAAAGAAATCTCTCTACGGACTCAAACAATCTCTAAGAGCTTGGTTTGAGAGATTTACTCAGTTTGTAAAAAAACAAGGGTACACTCAAGGGCAAGCAAATCACACTATGTTCATTTGACACTCTCTTGAGGGAAAGACAACTATCCTAATAGTGTATGTTGATGATATTATACTTACCGGAGATGACTTGCCCGAAATGAAAAAATTTAAAGACAAAGTTGGCCTCGGAATTCGAGATCAATGATTTAGGTCAGTTGAAATATTTTCTTGGCATGGAAGTAGCAAGATCAAAAGAAGGCATTATGGTGTCACAAAGAAAGTATGTACTAGATCTTCTAAAAGAGACAGGCATGAGTGGTTGTCGTCCAGCTGAAACACCTATTGATCCAAATATAAAATTTGGAAACAAAGAAGGAAATTCAGTTAACCAAAGTCAATATCAGAGACTAGTGGGGAAGCTGATCTATTTATCACACACTCGACCTGATATAGCTTTTGATGTAAGCTTAGTGAGTCAATTTATGCACTCTCCGAAGGAAGAGCACCAAGAAGTGGTCTACAGGATTCTAAGATATCTGAAAGGTTCACCAGGGAAAGGATTGTTTTTCAAAAAAGGTCAAGATAGAGGCATTGAAAGCTTTACCGATGCAGATTGGGCAGGTTCTACTATTGATAGGAGGTCTACATCAGGATATTGTACTTTTATCTGGGGAAATCTCGTGACTTGGAGGAGTAAAAAACAGAATGTTGTAGCCCGTAGCAGTGTTGAAGTTGAATACAGATCTATGGACAATGGGATCTGTGAAATGATTTGGCTCAAGAAAATGATGGAAGAACTAAAAAGGTTGTTTGTGTTACCAATGAAGTTGTAATGTGATAACAAAGCCGCCATAAGTATTGCCCACAATCCAGTTCAACATGACAGAACAAAGCATGTTGAAGTGGACAGACACTTCATAAAAGAGAGGATTGAAGAAGGAAACGTGTGCATGCCTTTCGTCACAACAAATCAGCAAATTGCGGATATTTTCACAAAAGGCTTGTTTAAACCAAAGTTTGAAATTCTTGTAAGCAAGTTAGCCATGACAGATATTTACATGCCAACTTGAGGGGGAGTGTTGATTTATAAATATCTAAGTGTGATCAGATATGATTTTGTAGGATTTAAATTGATCTTCTAAAATCATATCTGATATGTTATTGAATAGGTTAGGTTATTAGATCAATAAAATCATCCCTTGATTCTCAAATCTGCCAGAATCAAGGGATCTGATTGCTAGTTAGTTCAATTTTCTACACTATAAATATGTATCTACCAAAACTTACAGATTTTATTTCTCACCCAAACCTAACCACTTTTCCCATGGCTTCTCCTCTGTCTACTTCATTTTGTTTGACCTCAATAAACTTGGGTAAAATATCAGAAACAGTGATTATTTTACGAGGATATATACAATGAAACATCAAGAACCATTTTTCGCATTTCATTGCCAGTTATTACAATGTAGCTGATGCCATATCAATATACCATGACTTGTTTTTGTTGTTATTTTGCTCACAGGTGCCATTTCGAGCTTGACTCACACATAACAGTGGTACGCTAACAGCAACGGTCTCGGAAATGTTGGCTGAAAAACTACTATCCATGACGGCCGAAAAAGTATATCAAATTGTTGTTTTCAAGGTGCACACATATATAGCACTACAATTGAACAAGCTTCTCTCTGTACTTTCTCCTTACATTACATATGATCCTCATCAATCATTGCCAGTTGCCTATATCAACTGCCAGTTTGCTCATAAGCTTTTTAGACTTTAGCTACAAAAGCCGTTATTTAAAAAAGCTTGGCACACTGATTGTCTCATCCTGCCCTGAAAAGAAGCCGTCAACATCTGCGCTCCTCAGCGTGGGAACTGAGAAGCAAACATTCGAACCACCCACTCATACGAAGAAACAGTAACAAGCATTTTACATTTTTAAACTACTTATTCCATAATTTGTTTGTTCTCTTACAATACCACATAGGTAGCAGAAAAACAAAAGTTGGGTGCGGTCAAAATTCAATCACATGGTTTGACATGTATAGCTGGATTTTGATTGCCTATACCAACGTCTTATAATCAGCTGCCTCAATGAAGTTTCTCCCTTTTTTGTGCAAATGACAGTTCTGTCTCCAGTGTAGAATGTGCAGCTGCGAGTTAATTTGTTGTTGCACTTTTTTCTGATACAGGTCAGTTTTTTTCCCGGGAAAGCAGTCTCCGTGCGCGCGTGCTCCGTCATAGAATTGCGCGGTGGTGACCGACGGAAATAAGTTGTGTCAGTGCCGCCGAAGGAAGAAATTACAAACATGGCGATACCACTAAGGGCAATGGGAGAGTTATTGAAGTATTGATTTAAGAACAGGAAGCTCCTAGAAGAAGCTCTTACTCACTCTTCCTGTCCTAATTCAGCTTCTAATCTCATCGGCAACGCCGCTCTCGACTTAGCTATTTCCAGTTATTTCTTCGTGACTTACCCTGACGTTGACTGTGGTAAGATAACTGGCCTCTCCGCTGCCGATGTAAGTACGGAAAAACTTGTTAGAGTTGCTGTCCAGCACGGCCTCTACAAGTGCCTCAGTCGTGATTCGGCAATCCTCGATGAAAAGGTACATACTAGTATTTAACTTATAGGCATCTACTTCACATTGTTGTGTAGTTTAAGTTTTGTTGTATTTTCTCCTTCCGTCCTAAAATAGTTGTGGCTTTTGGCTTTTCGAGAGTCAATTTAACTAATCTTTGGAGCTAAATTAGATTGCAATAATTTAATTTTTTAAAATTGAAATTTAGATATTCATAAGATATACATACAATACTATAAGTTGCAACTCATCTTATATCAATGTGGTGAAAAGATATATTTTTAAATTGTTGGTCAAAGTTCATATATTTCACAATCGAGAAGCGGATAGTGACAAGTATTTTGGGGGCGTTGGGAGTAACTATCAAAGTATCTATATAAGCATATAATAGAGAGTGTATACAAGTAAATATTTCAATAAAAATTAAGACAAATCCACCTAGTGATGGCACTGGTCAGATATTGACCTCTGCCTCGTATGTTAATGTTCAAAAAATGGGTAAAAAGCATAAATAACCCCTCGAGAATAGGGTGCAAAGGAATGTTCATAAAGTTAAAGCATGTAATAGGTTTTTTGGATAAGTTTAGGAGGGTAATTTGTGTATTTTTTTCTTCAAATATTAATTACATGAAGGAAGGGAAATGACAATTTTACCTTTTGAAATCATAAGAGGAGGGTAGACATGCCATCCCTTTTACACTTTAAGGTCTTTAAAAATGTATATATAACTACATGAATGCTCAAAGTATAGTTTGACCATCTGAATTTTAATAGACTCCTCCACTTTAGGGAGTAACTAGCTATATAGAAGTAAGCAAAGAATAAAATATGAACTTGGGAGAACTCCTCGCAATTACTGTATGGATTGCTCATATAAGCAAGTTCCCAAAAATTACGAAATGTATTAATCGAAAAAGTTCTTTGGTCTGGCTAGTCTAATTCGGCAGTTGCATCTTATCCAATATGTATGTCCATTTTGTTTCCTTTTGTGAGTCTTTGAATATCTAAGGCCATAGTTGTTTCAAATAGTGAAGATTTCAGTTTGCCATTGCATATGACACTTAATTTTCCTTTGGTACCAGTGCGTAATTGCGCATCTCATTGGCACTAGATTGTCAAACTGATTACAATAGTTCCTATGTGGAATTGTAATAGAGGAGAATTTGAATTTGACGTAAGTGAAGGAGTTCGTGAAAACAGTGCAACAGGAGGAGATTGAGTTCTACTGAGGAACGATAAAAGAACCAGAGGTTCTTGCAGACATTGTGGAGTCTATAATGGGGGCTGTATAGTTGGATTGTGGCTTCGATGTGAATCTGGGTGGTCAGTTTCTTTTTTACTATATTTAAGTTTGTTCTGGCCAATGATCTTATGAAAACTCTATTTTCCTTATCCTTTCTGGATTTAGAGTACCAATGTATCAATTAACTATGCCTCAAGCCCAATTAGTTAGGTTGACTATACAAATTCTCTATATCTGTTCCTCTGGATTTCTATTATAACTTGAAAATGTGATTATGTGGAATGAAAGAGTTGAGTCTCGCAGGCCTATTGGCTTTTAGTAAGTGCTTCTAATTTTCGGCCTCAACGTTAGTGTACAAGGGGTTTTAACTGATATTTGTCGAACCTTTCTTTCATGTAAAGCTAGTTATGCTTGTATACTTTGCATCAAACTGACTCAAGGCATACACCCCTGTTTACTGGTTGGTGACTTTTGCTGCAAGCTAAGTGATGTATGAGTAGCCATTATGTATGCTTGTTAATTTTTAGAGGCAAAACTTTTTTCCTCTAGTAATGTTTTTAACGTGATATTCTCCAATTGTTGAATGAAATGATTAAAAGGTATTCCTAAAACAAAATTTTCAACTGTGATTTTTTTGGTATTTTATTGAAACTCTTCTTGCAATTAAATTTTGTTCTTGTCCTAAGAATGTCACTTTTAAGCACATGTAATTTTTGCTAGCTTTTTCGGCACAAGCTTATCTATGTAATAGATTCCATGTTGGACATGATTAGAAATTTGCACAACTTTAATTTTGACACTTCAGATTAGTGCTTCCACAATCTTTTTATAATATTTGCCCTTGTAGAAAAAGGTATTGTATGTGTGTGAGTGAGAGAAGGTCACTCTTTGAAATTTGAATTTCTTTGACATGAAGAACAATCTTATATTTGGGTTGTCTCATTGAAAGTAAAATTGGGAAGGGAAGAAATGATGAAGGGTGTGTTTGGTATGAAGGAAAAAAAATGTTTTCCAATTTTCTCATGTTTGGTTGGGTTAAATGTTTTGAAAAATGTTTTTCAAATCAACTCATTTTCCTCAAATTTAAGAGAAATGACTTCCCTTCAAAACTTAAGGAAAACATTTTCCAAAACTCTCTTCCGAACACACCCACCCACCGTATCTGCCCCCAACCCACCCCCGACCAGCCCATCCACCCCCAAAAAAAATTTGAAATTTATTTTTAAAAAATATTTTCAACTTCAAAATTTCATTT
>JAJOOO010010969.1:0-25601 GCA_029582685.1 Solanum piurae
TAGCGATAGTTGTTTCTATCGTAGGGAATGTTCAAGAGGATGCATGAAGCTGGCCATTGCAGATGGAGATTTTGAGAGCCTTAAGGAAGATCACATTTGCATATAGGCATCTATATTTTGTATAAACCTTGGGACTTGTACATGATCTATGTGTTGTATATTTACATGAAATTTTGAGGACTAATTTGATCATGTCACCGTGGGTTGTAATATAAGTATGTCTATATGTTTTGTTCTTTTGGTGTGTGTAAACCCAAGTCTTGTAATATATGAAATTTACTATTAGTTTTTGAATGTTTGTGTGAAGCATGAACCGGCTGATTTCGGTACTCGGAAGTTGGTAATATTCTTGTTATCTCATCCTTAAGTGTGAGGATAATATATGCATGAAAAGCTCGTCAGTTATTTTCTTAGATTATTTTGGGAGGGTTTTTCCGTCATAAGTTAAATTCCGCTCTATGTCAAATTTAACATCAAATAAATATTTAAATGGGCAGGATGTATATCCTTAACTAAATTATTCGTCATGAACCTAATCCCTCTACTGTAACACCCCAGAAAAAAAAATAGAACTAAGACTCGAACTGTTCTTCGTAGTGAGTGAGATTTTACCAAGGAATTAAAAATTTCTGAAGTGTTAAGGTCATTAGATGTAGCACCTTGAGTTCGAAAAAGTACTAGATTGGAAATAGCAAAATCTGAAATTTTGCAAGTTAAGCTAAGTATGAGTTTTGGGTTGACTTCAAACGACCATAACTCCTAGCTAAGGATGAGTTAGGTGTGCTACCAGATACCGTAAGGAAGATCTTTGAATTATCTTCCCAACGCCAATGAGTTTTCTAAGTTTTGAGGTCGGATGAGTGAGATATGACCTTTTGAAGTTAGGTTGTCCAGTTAAGGCAGTTAGCCGGAAATAGTAAGGGGTAGTTTGGTATTTTCCTTACCAAATCAGATTTAATTCATTTTTAGTAATGTTTTAAGGGTCTAATCCTATTAGGTTCAGTTTTATAATCCTAAAATTAGCCTAGGGTTTTAGTTGAGAGTTCAAAAAGAGAAAAGAAGAGAAAAGAGGAGAGGATCAAAGCGTTCGTCGAGAGTCTTGCATTTTGTTGCGGATTTTCGCCACGGGTTTAATCTCTAAGAGGTATGTAATCTTCCATAGTGTTGGGTTCTTTCACCCACACGCCAATCATGATTTATTCAGCATATTCGTTCTTGAAATTTAAGGATTTAAGTTCTTGATGAGTTCTTGATAAAGTGTTCTTGAAGTTTCATTAAGTTTTGATGTAAGATTCTACTAAGGTCATCTTTAAACGACCATATCTCATAGAATATAAAGAGTTACGCGAGCATAACCTATCCAATTAAAGGTATTTGAATCTTCTTTCCAACGCCACCAATTTCGCGTCAATCCAATTTCTGAGTAAAAAGTTATGACTATTTTAGTAACCTATCCAGTGTTGTTACGAATTAGCCGACGGGAAAATATTAAAAAGAGTCGTTTTTGTCTTTTTACCTCCAAAAAAATCATAAACGAATTTCTTGACTAAAAAAGGCTCAAAACAATCAGATTTTCGTCTTCACTAATGAAAATCATAATCCTTGGCCATAGAGATTTCAAGAAACTAATTCAAGAATCTCAAGAAAAGTTTTCTTGATTGTTTACCTTCAAGCTAGGGTTTCAAGGCTTCTAATCAAGTTCTTCTTCAAGATTCTTGTTGTTCTTCTAGGTATGTAAGGCTATCATAGTGTTAGACTAGTTCGTCCTCACACCCTACATCTACTTTCAGATCAGTAAAAGAGTAATCTAGGATAATTTCCCTAGATTTGAGTATTCTTGAGATAAGTTGATTTTGAGTTCTTGAATTCATGTTTCTTTTAAAAGTTCTATTCCTAATTATCGAATAGCTATATTGTTATTGAGATCTTCATATCATGAATCATAACTCTTGAATTCATAATTCAAATTCAAGAGAGAGAGTTAAGAGTAGAGTTCAAGAAAGCTTCTGAGTTCAATTGTGAATCCTTTGAGATCTATAATAGATTTCAGTTAAAATTTTGAGGAAGTAAGTATGAGAATGAGAAAAGTTGTATCATGAGTTCCATAATGTTATGTAGACCTACGAGTTAAGTTGTTCATGCCCATAAATTTCGCATGAACTCCATAAGTTGAGTATCTATGAGAGGAGTAATATCTTTATGTCCTAAGTCTTAAGTATTGAGTAGTTCATGCTCATTATTCCACATGAACTCTGAGTTGACCATTCTTGAAATGAGTAGTATCATTGAAGTTCTTGAGTTCCAAGTATTTGAGGCCTATCTATGGTTATTTAAAACCATGCATTGAGTCGTTCATGTGCATAATTCAGCATGAATCATATTTTAAGAAGTCTTTTACAAACATTTTAACTTTGTTTTAAGACTTAAGTTTTGAGTTTAGTAAACAGTAAAGTTGATGTGCTTTTCTTCAAAAAGTATATAGGGACTAAGTATTCCCAAAGGGATTTAAAATGTTTTCACATTTAAATTGCTTTATATTGAAATGAGTTCAATCATATTGAGTTGAGTGTCTTATCCTTGAGTACTTCTGAGTTGAGTAAATTTGAGTAGTTTTGAGTATCCTTGAGTATTCCTTGAGTTGAGTAAGTTTGAGAAGAGGTAAGTATGTTTCCTTTTTATCAAGTTTCAAGCTTATGGTTATGTTTTAGAATTCCCCTTACATGCTCGTACATTCCACGTACTGAGCCATTTGGCATGCATCTTCTCATGATGCAAACACATGTATTCAGGATCATCAACAGGAGCTTCGTTGATATATCAGAGAGTTCGAGTTAGCTATGTGAGCCTCCTTGCTTTCGGAGGATTTCATTTACCTTTCAGTTTAGTCAGGATGTCGTGGGTCTTGTCCCGACTTCCATCTTTACCAGTTAAAGGCTTCATAGATAGTTAGTATAGTTGATATGTTTGTATTATTTATTTATTTTATTAAATATTTCAAAGACTTAAGTTGTCAATTTTGGGGCGAGTTGAATATATTTTATTATTCAGAGTTTTCATTTGAGTTAAAGTTTTAATCTAAGTTTTATGAACTTTTATTTCAGTTTTTAAGCTTTGTATGCTTGAATCAGTTTTCTGCTTGTAGTCAGCCAGGATGAAGGTTCGCTTGGGGACCAGCAATGGTCTTCGAGTGCCGGCCACGTCTAGGGTGTACGCTCGGGTCATGACATCTACTAGATTAAAATCAATATGCCCTTCATTAATCTCTTTTAAATGTTGCAAGTATTAAATTAGATTTCTTGTTTAAGTGGTAGTATCCTTTCGAAAGGGTCGCTACAAGTGTTGGTATCAGAGCCTAGGTTTGTGGTTCTAGGACTTTTGCTGTGAATTAATTGTATACTTGCTTGCTTTTGAAAAGGTTCTAGTTAGATTTCTTGTTCACTTACATGGTTTATCATATTTTTATTGCATGTAGATTGCACATGGATATAGTACATGTCCCTAATTCAATGTGATCTCCCCTTTTGAAGGAACTAAGTTATGGCCTCTTCTTCTGACCGACCTATGGAAGCTGCTCGTGAAGGTTTGGGTGCCTCAGTTTCCCAAACTCATGCACTGGAAGGGGTTGGAGAACATTTATCGAATCAAGATGTTCCCCACACTAGTGGGTCTGAAATGGGAAACCATCGGGGTGTAAGAATTGGTTCACATCGTCACATGAGTCATGGTACTCAAGCCATGAATCCTCCTTTTCAACAAATGGCTGAATTCTTCTACCACATGGATGAATCGATGCATGATCCCAACAGGATTAACTTTGACAAAATGAGGAAAATGTGTGGTGTGGAATTTGAAGGCACTGTTGATCCCACTGATGCTGAACAATGGCTGGAGCGCATGAGGAGGGTGTTTGAGCAATTGGAGTGTTTAGATGTTGCCAAATTTAAGTATGCTATTTCACTATTACAAAAGGATGCTTATGATTGGTGGTCAAGTGTTCCGAATGTCAAGGTAAAACCTCCGGTTCTTACTTGGGATGATTTTCTTAAGGAATATCGTATGAAGTATGTCCCACCTGCTTATTGTGATGCAAGAAAAAAGAGGTTTTGAATCTAAGGCAACGAGGCATGTCTATTGCTGAATACGAACAGAAGTTTATAAGTCTCTCTCGCTATGTTGGAGGTATTATTAAAGAGGAAAAGGACAAGTGCAGGAAATTTGAAGATGGTTTAAATGATTTCATTAGAAAGAATGTGGCGATCCTGCAACATGAGAACTTTTGTAAGTTAGTGTATGCTGCTTTTACTTGGGAACGACTTGATAAAGAAGAAGCTAATAGAAATGAAAACAAATTCCGAAAGCCTAGACCAAATTTTGGGGGTTCATCAAAAAAGGGAAGGTTTGATAATTCTAAGGCTGGTAGTGATAACAGGCCATCGCAACAAAAGAAAAACAAATCAGATTTTTCTAGAGCTAGCACTCCAAATTATGGCCAAGGCAAGCCTCGTGTTCCCACTTGCCCTCAATGTGGAAAGAATCATTATGGTACTTGCAGGAGAGCTTCTGGTGCATGTTTCAATTGTGGGAGCTTTGATCATAAAGTGAAGGATTGTCCTAATCCTAATAATGCTCCTTCCTTGAGAACTGAAGGCTCAGTTCATAAGCCTTCTATTAATCCTCCTCAAACTAATAGAGGTGCAAGACCTAAAAACACCCAAGCAGCAGGTGCAAGTGGAGCTAATAAAGCTAGTGGACCAAGGACTACTGCACGCGCTTATGCTATGAGGTAGAGGGATGATCAAGATGGACAAGACGTGGTTGTCGGTAAATTTTACTTATTTGGCTTATGTGCGTTTACACTGTTTGATCCTGGTTCTACACATTCCTATATTTGTTCATCACTTGTTCTTCCTGAAAATGTGAAATCTGTGAGACTTAATTATGATGTGCTGGTTGAAAGTCCTTTGGGTTATCAAGTTGTGTGTAATCGAATTTATCGTGATTGTCCCTTTGTGATTCAAAACCTAGTCTTCCCTGTTGATTTGATTGAAATGCCCTTCAAGGATTTTGATGCTATTAACGGGATGGATTGTCTTTATAAATATCATGCAGTGGTAGATTTTAGGTCAAAGCATGTGACCTTTAAAGATCCTACATTTTCACACATCATTGTACAAGGTGAAAGATCATTGACATCTAGTATTATTTCTGCGGCCTTGGCAAGAAAGTTGATGCGTCAAGGTTGTAGGGCATACCTTGCTCACATAGTTTATACACAGTTGAAGAGTCCTTGTATCAAGGCCATACTTGTTGTATGTGATTTTCCAAAAGTCTTCCCAGAAAACCTTCCTGGATTACCCTCGGAAAAAGAAGTTGAATTTGCAATCGAGCTTATTCCTGGATCTAACCCTATTGATATCACTCCTTATAGAATGGCTCCAGCAGAATTAAGAGAATTGAAATCTCAATTGCAAGAACTTCTTGAGAAGGGTTTTATTAGACCTAGTGTTTCTCTTTGGGAAGCCCCTGTTTTATTCGTAAAGAAGAAAGATGGCACTCTTAGGATTTGTATTGACTATAGACAATTGAACAGAATAACAATCAAGAATAAATATCCACTACCAAGGATCGATGATTTGTTTGACCAACTGAAGGGTACTAAGGTATTTTCAAAGATTGATTTAAGGTCTGAATATCACCAACTGCGTGTTAGAGAGAAAGATGTCCCTAAAACTACTTTTAAAACTCGGTATGGTCATTATGAATTTTTGGTGATGCCATTCGGATTGACAAATGCTCCTGCGGTATTCATGGACCTAATGAATTGGGTATTCAAGCCTTATCTTGATCAGTTTGTGGTTGTCTTTATAGATAATATTTAAATATTTTCTAGAAGTAGTGAAGACCATGATAAACTCTTTCGGATTGTTTTAAAAAAATTGAAGGAGAAAGAACTTTATGCTAAACTTTCCAAGTGTGAATTTTGGCTTGATGAAGTGGCTTTTCTGGGACATGTGGTATCAACCGAAGGTGTGAATGTGGATCCTAGTAAGATACAATCAGTTGTTGAATGGAGACCTCCCAAAAGTACAACCGAGGTAAAAAGTTTATTGGGCTTAGCAGGGTACTACAGAAGATTTGTGAAAGGCTTTTTCATTATCGCCTCCACTTTGACTATGCTCTTGCAAAAGGAAGTAAAGTTTATTTGGGATGACAAATGCCAAGAGAGCTTTGAAACTCTCAAATCCTTGTTGACTCAAGCGCCTATACTTACTCTACCAATTGAAGGGAACGAGTATGTAGTATACAGTGATGCTTCTCACAATGGTCTAGGATGCGTTTTGATCAAGAAGGGAAGGTTATTTCTTATGCCTCTAGGAAATTAAAATCGCACGAATTGAATTATCCTACTCATGATCTTGAACTTGCTTCTATAGTCTTTGCTTTAAAAATATGGCAGCATTATTTGTATGGAGAGAAATGTCATATATATACTGATCACAAGAGCTTAAAGTACTTGGGTACTCAGAAGGAGCTAAACCTTCGACAACGTAGATGGCTTGAACTTATCAAGGATTATGACTGGACGATTGATTATCATCCAGGTAAAGCCAATGTGGTTGCAGATGCCTTAAGTCGAAAATCCTTCGCAAGCATTTCTTTGAGTCCTTTACCCTTGCTCCTTCAGTTAAGAGCCATGAATGTTTGTTTTACACCTGATTCAAATGGTTCAGTTATTGCTAATTTGCAAGTAAAGCCAATATTACTTGAACAGGTGAAAGAAGCACAAAAGTTAGATGAGAAACTTGTAAAACTAACCAAAGAAGTTCAAAATGGGGAAAAACTTGATTTTACATTAACAGGGGATGATGTCTTATTTTATCAGAACATGTTATGCGTCCCTAATGATGAAAAATTGAGGAGACAAATACTGAATGAAGCACATACTTCACCATATGCAATGCATCCTGGAGGTACAAAGATATACCAGACCATCAAAGAACATTATTGGTGGAATGGTATGAAGAGAGACATTGCGGAGTTCATTTCCAAATGTTTGGTTAATCAACAAGTAAAGGCAGAACATCAAGTCCCAGTTAGTTTACTACAGCCCTTGTCGATGCCGGAATGGAAATGGGAGAGAATAACTATGGACTTTATTTATGGACTTCCTCGCACTTAGAGAAATCATGATGCAATATGGATGATTGGGGACAGGCTAACCAAGAGTTCTTACTTCTTAGCAATCAGAATGGATTACTCACTTGAGCTTTTAGCCGAGTTGTACATTAATGAGATTGTAATACTACATGGGATCCCTGTGTCTATTGTATCTGACCGAGACCCAAGGTGTACATCTAGATTTTGGGGTAGCTTGCAGGAAGCTTTGGGTACTAAGTTGAAATTTAGCACTTCGTTCCATCCTCAAACGGACGGCCAGTCGGAAAGAGTGATACAAATTTTGGAGGATATGCTTCGGGCTTGCATTATGGATTTTGAGGGTAGTTGGGACAAACACTTGGCTTTGATAGAATTTTCTTACAATAACAGTTACCAATCGAGTATTGGAATTCCTCCCTATGAAGTCTTATATGGAAGAAAGTGTCAGACCCCTCTTTGTTGGAGTGAAGTTGGTGAAAGGAAACTTATTGGTCCTGAAATTGTGCAACAAACAGAAGACAAGGTAAAAATTATCAAGGACAGTCTAAAGATTTCTTCGGATAGACATAAGTCGTACGCTGATCTTAAAAGACGTGACATTGAATATCAAGTTGGAGATAAAGTATTCTTAAAGGTGTCTCCATGGAAAAAAATTATGAGATCTGGCCAAAAAGGAAAACTTAGTCCCCGATTTATTGGACCTTATGAGATACTTGAAAGGGTTGGACCAGATGCATATAAATTGGCTTCGCCATCTGAGTTAGACAAGATCCACAATGTCTTCCATGTTTTTATGCTCAGAAGATATAGTTCTGATCCATCTCCTGTTCTTCCAGTTGAATCTATTGAGGTTAATCCTGACTTGACGTATTAGGAAGAACCTATTCTAATTCAAGCTCGAGAAGTAAAGCAACTTAGAAACAAGAGAATCCCCTTAGTAAAGGTACTTCGGAGGAACCATTCTGGTAAAGAAGCTACCTGGGAAAGAGAAGAAGACATGAGGACCCAGTATCCGCACTTGTTCCGGGGCTAGTGTAAGGTAAATTTCGAGACAAAATTTCTTTAAGGGGGAGAGAGTTGTAATGCCCCTAAATACTAGACCAACTTTCGCATGTCGATACACCATTGCTTAATTACTACAATATGTTTTATTCTCATTTTGGGAACTTGAAATTTTGTGATATTTGCAATCTTGCTTAACATAATTGTGATCATAATTTAAGGGATTGTATTGGGGTATTTACGTAATATTCTAATTAGAATTATGTATAATTTGAAAGGGAGGTGAGGGTTATTCATATAGTTATATATGTATGCATTTTGGGCAGCCAACCTTTCTTTGGGCAGCCACCTTTTGGAGGCAGTTGTACATGTGACTAGCCTCACTTTTGAGACTATATTTTGACACCTTTTCTAGTAAAATTCGTTTCTCCTGAAGTCTAAGAACCTGAGAACATTATCTAACCATTTGTTCTTCAAAATCACAAGAGAAAAACTTGGTCCTTTTTGCTGGAATTGGAGGCACGCCCTTCTTGTTGGTAAGTGATGAAATATGTTTCTGAGCTGGGTAGTGTTTGGTAGTTTATGCATATCTCATTCTATAAAACTTAGTTTACAGTGAATAAATATGATTTCGAAAGAGAATTCATAGACCTACAACTCTTATGTTTATGTAAAACTATAATTTAGCTGTTATGGATTTGAAATATGGGACGCAACATAGGACAAGTTTTGTCCAGATTTCGGATATAGAAATCCTGTATGAACAACGGTTAGATAATCGATGATATATTTTTGTACAAAATATATTTTGCGGTGATTCTTGATTGTTTGGAACCTTAAGATATGTACCTAAATCTTTCATGAAGGATATACAGTCCAATTTTTCCGTTTTCCTTTTCAAATCTAAGTTGCGACATGAGGTACTAGGCTGGCCAGAATCACTATTTTGGGAGCATAGTCGTATTTGTACAGGCTAACTTACTTATGATGATAATCCTGTTTTATTTCGACATTATTGAGCTTCTAGGAATTAAAGAAGTTATTTAATTGTATTTTGAAGGTTGTATATCCTCGTGAACAAGTTGAGGACTTTGAAACATTGGTTGGTCTACGGTCTGAACTCGCGAAGTTGTGTTGGACTGTTTCTTTGCTAAAGAAATGAGGTTTGTGTATAAACTTGTATTTGCACTCTTTTAAATGCTGGTATATCTGAAATTTGATGTTGGTACCTTGGTTACCTCTTGTAACTTTGCATTGTTGTGTTGGTGTCCTTTAAGACGTTAAAGACGCTTGTGTAACTCGCCCACTTGTACGGATTGTTTGATCACTTGGTACTCTTGTTGGGACCCTGTCCTTCTTGTGGCTGTGACTCTGTCACTATTGGCATGCCTCTTGATTTGGATCACTTGCCATCTTGACTCTGGATTTTTAGTCCGTCTTAAAAATGGAAGTTGTTCATTTTAAGTATGAACTAGAAAGCCATTTTTAATATGGTTCTTGCTTCTCTTGATTATTGGGCTTGGCCCTTCTTGATACAGGGTGTTGGCCCTTCTTGATACAGGGCGTCGACCCTTCTTGATACCTGTTTGTGCTTGGTGTGACGACATGATATATATATTGGACGAGCCTTGTTGTTGAATCTCTTGAAAAATGGTGCTATGAGCGTTCTTGACATTTGGATCTTTAAATATCGAACTTAATACTCTTTATTTATTGTTTACTTGATTTATTTATTATGTTCAATTATGCTTCCTATGACTTGAGAAATGTAACTTGGTGAATCTAAGGGTTCCGAACCTATAGTTTTTGCACCACTAAGGTATATGCTTAGCGATAGTTGTTTCTATCGTAGGGAATGTTCAAGAGGATGCATGAAGCTGGCCATTGCAGATGGAGATTTTGAGAGCCTTAAGGAAGATCACATTTGCATATAGGCATCTATATTTTGTATAAACCTTGGGAATGATCTATGTGTTGTATATTTACATGAAATTTGGAGGACTAATTTGATCATGTCACCGTGGGTTGTAATATAAGTATGTTTATATGTTTTGTTCTTTTGGGGTGTGTAAACCCAAGTCTTGTAATATATGAAATTTACTATTAGTTTTTGAATGTTTGTGTGAAGCATGAACCGGCTGATTTCGGTACTCGGAAGTTGGTAATATTCTTGTTATCTCATCCTTAAGTGTGAGGATAATATATGCATGAAAAGCTCATCAGTTATTTGCTTATATTATTTTGGGAGGGTTTTTCCGTCATAAGTTAAATTCCGCTCTATGTCAATTTTAACATCAAATAAATATTTAAATGGGCAGGATGTATACCCTTAACTAAATTATTCGTTATGAACCTAATCCCTCTACTAGATTAAAATCAATATGCCCTTCGTTAATCTCTTTTAAATGTCGCAAATATTAAATTAGATTTCTTGTTTAAGTGGTAGTATCCTTTTGAAAGGGTCGCTACAGTGTTAGTTCACCCAAAGTTACAGACCTTGAGGATGCTGAAGGACAAAGCAAGAAGGCGATTGAGTGGGTCAAAGAGCGGATCGCCGAGTTGATCGGCGAGACTAACTTACTGCGGCGAATGGTCTTTCGCAGCATATTTTTGGCTACTATAAATACGTTTTTAAAATAGCTATCTAGTATAAATTTTATTATGAACAATGCATTATAGTAATTTTTGAGTTTTTGAACTTTGAGTATTGAGACAAGTTTTCCTTAGCTTAGAAGAATTGAAGTTTTTCTTTTTTGAGAAATTGGAAGTGGGTCTTTGAAATTCTTCAATTTGGACATTTGTAAAGACGAAATTAATCTTACCCAGTTGATGAAAACTCAGTTTGGTAACGATTTTTTTCTTTTTATGTTGTCTAGCTAAAACCTCAATTCTTGGGGTGTGATTATATGATTATAGGTTGATTTAGCTTATGGGTATTGCTAATTGTTAGTTTAAATGTTTTTAGACGTGATTTCAATCGTTAATTGAGTTTTAATTTTAAATAATTGTAGTTTCAAATGCAGTTCTACCTTCGTGTTTTTGGCATGCTCGAGAGAGAGGTTTTAAAACCAAGATTATTGATTGATGGTCTATGGATATTTGGTTATCATGGGTTCAGCTCAAGAAATTGAATCCTAAACCCTTTTCCACATATTCAACTCGAGAGAGTGAATTGACAAAAGCATAGGTTGTACTTGTGTGCATGCTTGTCGATGTTCGAGAGAAATCGACCTGATTCGGGGTAAATTGTTCGAAAGAAAGTTTATCCCCACTAAAGTCTAGCTTATTCATGTATTTACAGCTATTTTCTAACCGTTGCAATTACCCATTTGTCTATATTAGCCTATAATCAAATCACATCCCAAGAACCCGTCTTATTATTGTTATTTTCATATTATTTGTTGTTGTTGTAGATGATAGTTAAAACCAAAAACCCCTTGTTATTTGACATTCGTGTCAGCCCCTGATTTGAAATATGTCTTTACTCGATAATGTCTATTCCTATGGCTGATTTGAGCACATTCGTACTTTCCTATTGAATCTTAAACACGTAGCACTCCCTGTGGGATTCGAACCCAACTCATTTAGTTGGGTTATATGCTGACTAACGATCCTTTACTCTTAGAACTGGATTAATAGTCTTTGATAGCATTATTCGACCACGCTTATTACCGTTGTTTTGTCGGACTAGGTGGTCCTAATTTTTGCTTCTTAGTTTCTTCGCTAGGAAGAGCAAATGTTGGAGGTCCTTTTTCAACATAGGATGAAATGACCAGTGCACCAATATTTTGATCGATAATTCTGAGTAGAGGCTTTTGTAGTTGAACCCTGAAAAGCTTATCTACAAACCAGCGATCGATATGGGAAAGAGGCAACGATTCATTCTGAGAATAATGACAATAGAGTGCAAGCTTATTAGGATGCTGCATGTAGTTTCTTTTTCATAATGTAAGTAGAGATTAAAAAAGATGAGGTTTCTTTCGTTTCGTTGTTATGTATATATGTACCTGGACAACGACTGGTCCATAGACTTGTTCAGCTCTCATTGCTAATATTTTTCAGCCAATGTTTTTTAGACTATTGTTGTTAGTGTACCAGTGTTGTCTGTTATGTCAATCTCGAAATAGCACTTGTGGTTGAGACAAGAAGTAACTATATATTCGCAATTTATCAAATGGCGGTAGTTTTTAGATTGCCTAAACTAACCGCACCTAGATTTAGTATCAAAACTAAATAAAGGACCAAAATAAAAGTTATTTTGTCAACTAATTATAGAAACAAATACAAAAAAGTGGCAGGTACCACTGTTGGTATTAGCCTATGATGTTCAAAACCTCAATTTCAATCAAGCACAGAATGTACAGAATATTTTTTTAACAAAAGACAAACTAAATAACAACCGTTGTTAAGCAGAAAACACCGAAACCAAGTAGCAGCTCCAAAGAGTTTTAAGAAAAAACTCAAGCAGCCTATACCTTAAATCCACTTATACATCCTTAAAACAATAGAAAAAACAGATTTTCTTTTTCTTTCTAGACAGATTACATAACATAAAATCAAAATTTCTAATTAGTAAGAATAATGGAGTACTTACGACACACCACGACTCCGATTGGTGAAGAAAAATCTTTTTATGCACATTATAAGAAACAACTAACAAACAACCATTTGTTACATCTCTTTATTACCTGTTAAGTGCCAAAGAAGTAGCAAGAGCAGCTATGCCAACACCAACAATTAAAATGTTTACTTCAGTCTCTGTTTTGACAACTTAATAGATGTTAGAGTCCTCAAATCAATAAGCAAATGGGTTCAAAGAAGATGAAAGATCGAAGTCATTGCCCATGTAGCCTTTTTTAGCCAAAAATTATAAAGTTGTAATCGTAATTTTTTTCACTCGAATGTAGGTAGAATGTGGTGTTACCTTGGAACCAACATTCAAGATAGGTCACAGTTCAAACATTGGACCAGTCTTCGGACTTTACTGTGCACAAAATGGTTGCAGTTCGAGCACGCAAGAATGTAAAATGTCTGAAAATAATTGGGCAATGATATTTGACCTTCAGCATGAAAAGTTTGTACTTGCCACAGCCGCAGAAAATAATATTATCAATTTTTTTTAGTTGAAAAATCTCACTATGGAGCAGTTAGTCAGTATTGACAAAGAAAGTGAAGCCATATTTTAAACTCACTGTAGACGACAATGAAGGAATGACCTTGATAGATATTGTTTCATCGTCAACAGATGAAAGATTGACGGATGAAGATAATTAGATGAGCTTCTCAAAGTATAAGCCAAGAGCATTTGTTTGTTGTCTTTTGCCATGCCTAAAGAAACAGTAAATATGACTATGTTTCCTCTTTTCCCCGCATATAAATAGCTTGAAGGACGGTGGATTAGAATGGCGGGAAAAAATAATTCGTACCAATTCATTAATGTAGTAGCTTGCACATATAGAAGGTTCATTAAAATTGTTGAAATGTATCTGGTTGTCAACCTTAGAGTTGTGGGCATAGAATATGTTGACAAGTAGAGCAAAGAAATTATTCATAGCCGGATCAAATAAATAAAGGAAAGATGATCTTACCGCGACGGTATTCTGTAACAGCTACTCATTTTGCAAGAATAACAGGGTGCTCGTGCAGCTGTTGTAGTAGTACAGCCCTTTCATTGTCCGCTAGATCGTCCCACATGGTAAACATGAAAGGCTTCGTGCTGAAAAGTATGAAAGAAATTGAGAACAAGTTTAGCCCCATAAAAGAAGATAAAGCGAATAAAAGCTAGAAAGTAAATGTTGTTAATTCTCATTTTTATCGAAAACTGAAGGACTTACTTGTTGTCCATAACAATGGCCTCTTGATATCGCTTGATTTGGTCAGCTGTATATTGCATTGTGCTGCAATTTACTACCACTGCTAGCAAATCTGTTGGTACGAACAGTGGAATGTCGTTATTCTGTTGAACTTGAAAGATCTAGTACACCCCTTCCTTAAATATCATTTTATATGGATTAATAGAAAGTGACATTGTTCTTTCACTTTCCAGTAACAATGACTAATACTACAAAAATCCACTCACAACATATACACTTTATACATCAAATTGAAACAAATAGTCAACAACCACATAGTTGGTGGGAACAAAAAGAAAATGAAGTGGCACAACTCAAGTACTTAATCCAAAATGAAGTGACATATGACAACCATTTCAAGGTGGGTTGAAAATGCTCAAGTTACTAATAATTCAATGACTCCTTAACAGTATGAACAATTCTTGAGGCACAAATATACAAGATTTACAATGCATCAAGCCAAAAAAAAACATATCATACTCTCACCAACTTAACCAGTCTCACCAATTAATTTTACTTAAAACAAATAATACAAGTAGCTGATATTTCATGATTGTAAAAGGTCATATCACACTAAGTAATAGAGTTGAGTCCAAAATGGATCCATATTAACAAAGAGAGACAGATAACTAACACCAATATTTTACATATTTAGAGAAACATAGTTGAATCCAAAATGGATCCATATTAACAAAGAGAGTGATAGATAACTAACACCAAAATAAGTTAATCTATAATTATCTAAGTATATATTTAGGATATATGAGGTGTAGATTTTTGGTACGTAACTTAATAATTTTTAACAAAAAGTCATACAAACCTTTATTTTCTCTTCTTTTTTTGTCCAATTTGAGATCGTTGACAATCATAAATTTCAAATTCTGAATACATATCAATATTAAAGATATATAATAGGAAGACTCACTAAATTCACTTTGGCGTGTCCAAGAGCTTGTTCTGGAGAATTTTAAAAATCCTTAGAGCTTGAGATATTTCTGACGTGGTCCTCCCGAAATCTACTTTAATCGGAAAGTTTTGCAGATGACTCTGAAATTCAAAAGTGTCGGAGATTGTTGCAGTTGACTATCAATTTTAACGATGCCAGAGATCACTGAAATAGCTTTAAATTTCTAATCACGCTCGATAAATTCAAAATTTACCACAAGCTTCTACTGATGCTTAAGAATTTTTTGAGGTCATCCTCAAAAAAATTTGTCCCAGTTAGATGTCTTGTTGTATCTTAAACCATTGATATGACTTTTAGAATTTTTGAGATCCTCTCAAAAAAAAATTCCCAGTTGCAACTCTCAATGTATCTTCAGTCTTGACTTGTTGGAGAAATCTTCTTCTTGAGAATTTTTGAGTCCCAGTTTCTATTGTAAGAAACATAGAAATCTTACGGGAGATATGACCGAGCCGTTGTGGCGCCTACCTATCCCGTTGAGGCAAGAATCAGGTCAAACGTAGTTCTCCCACTCAAGGATTAACCAAAAATAGGAAATTTTGAAAAGGAAATGACTGAGGCCAACACAGGCCGCCTACGTATCTCATTTTTTAGAATTCAGGTCAGACGTAGTTCATTACAAAAAATAATTTTCTAATGACAGAACATAAGACGATTACAAACATATGATGTGATCACAAGGAAAGAAATAAAAGAAACTCTGAATCTTCAAATATAATAACTCTTGATAGCATCTGCGCCGATTGGAAACTTGAGATGAATGTATATGTTCAACCACGACATGTGATCAAACAAATGCATCGATGTATCTTCTAAGTAAACTGTTGATTTCTCCTTTCCGAGCTTTTCTTAGATGGACCTGATTCTGACTTCTTTGACACAATCATCCTAATCTAGATTTACGATTTTTG
This sequence comes from Solanum piurae, assembly GCA_029582685.1. Taxonomy (NCBI): domain Eukaryota; kingdom Viridiplantae; phylum Streptophyta; class Magnoliopsida; order Solanales; family Solanaceae; genus Solanum; species Solanum piurae. Next base: position 15,888 of record JAJOOO010010969.1, read on the forward strand.
TCTCATCCAGATTCAACTTACCCTGAGTCTCGAACTGTTTCAAATCTTTGACAAGGTGTTCGAATATCATGATCTCCTCGTCATGCTCTTCAAACTCATCTTCATCTACCTCATTTTGTTCATTCATCTTGTGACATGACATGATATAGACAGTTTTTTTTTAGTTTTTTTTTAAAATTATTTTTACTGAAACCGAAAACAAAGACTGTTAGATAGAAAAATTAAAGCAAGCAAAATAAATTTTCGTAATAGAATAGGCTTTCATTGAAAATAAGGAAATACGAACTTTGGCCATGACCATGGGCCATTTTTCCTTTTTCAAAACATCCCGAGGGAAATTAAAACATAATCAGTTAAAATAACATAAAAGGTGAGTTCAGGCCTCATTCAGACTACCACTGATTTTAAAAACAACATAAGATTCATCTTTGTCTATCAAGATGAGCGAGGAATCAAGAGCAGAGTGGAAGTCCAATTAAGAACTTGCTCCATTGGCTCGACATCTCGTATGCTTGGTGTCTCGATCATCTTCTTGGGCGCAACATCACCTTCCTCAAAAAGATCCCCAATTCCTTCTCCAAAACTGTCATCATTGGCATATTACCCTACCAGAAAGGACTGGCATAAATGAGGCACAAATTTTTGTGGAACATGATTAATCCCTCTCTTGTTCTGACCCTCTCTTGACACAGAAACAAAAGCTTGATAGGGTGTCATGCTCGTAAAATTGAGTTTCTCACTTATGCTTGGAGAAGCTACAACTCTCCCAAGGTTGTCAGGACCAGCCGGAACTATTGCCTTTACCATACACCACTCATCCTCCATCTCTATCATATTGATAGTGGCGCCTCCATAGTTTGGCAGAGGATTACTGTTGACGCTGGGTACAGCTCTACTGACCACTTTCTTGTCTATCAAGTCCTGGATCATGTGCTTTAAATTAATACAGTATTCAGCATCATGCCCAATATTGTTGGAATGATACACACAACTTTGATCGGCTCGGTAAAATCTTGAGCTAGTATCGACTGGCTTGGGCTTGACCGGATGAATAAAACCTGTCACAGTTAATCGCTCAAACAACTTTGTTCGACTTTCAATGAGAGGCGTAAACTTTCGAGCAGGTTTCTTCTCGAATCTCGGACGAGGAGGATCATAATGACCTTGTTGAGGCGGATGCATTTGACAATTATGTGGGGCGTTTAGATGGGGAGGTGCTTGAGACTTTGGGTCAATCATGTTAATATTGAATCCTTCACGATTCATCAGTGAATTACTATTGGCATCAGAATTGACAGCTTGAAGAGTAACAATTCTTTGATCAATTAAGTCTTGAATTTTACGCTTCAAATTGATGCAATCCTCAGTGGTATGTCCAGCACTCCCTGAATGGTAAGCACAATGAATATCGGACCTGTAAAGTCTGGAATTGACATTTACATTTTTTGGATCAATTGTTCATATCAGACCAGCCGATTTCAAACTCTCAAAGAGTTGGGTTCGACTTTCAACCAAAGGAGTAATGACTCGAGAAGGTTTCTTTAAAAACTCCTGACAAGAAAGACTGTAATTATTTTGTGAAGATGGAGGTACTTGGCGGTAACTGGGAGGAGTTTGCCGAGTAGGTGCTGGTGTTTGAAAATTTTGGTATTATGGAGCTTGGTATCTATGAGGGGCATTTGGGTAATTTGGCAATGCAGCTTGGTAATTTGGATAATTTGGTGGTGGAGTTTGGTAATTTGGTTTGATAGGGTAAGGATTTTGTGGAGCTAAAGGGTAGGTTTTGGATGGTAAAGGCTTTCGAACATTAACATTGGCATGCCTCTTTGATTTTTTGGCTCGATTCAAATGAGATAGAGGAAACATCTTTCCTCTTCCTCCTCAATGGTCCTGAGGATTTGTCTGCTGGTCTTGAGACCATCTTCAATAGCTTCACCAATTTTTACTATCTCACTGAACTTCCCTCCTAAAATAAGCAACATCCTATTGTAGTACTCCGACTCTTGGATGCGCACGAAGACTTCAATAATTTCTTTCTCGATCATGGGAGGCCTAACCCTTGCAGCCTCTCTTCTCCAACGGTAGGTATACTCTCGATAGCTTTCAGTAGAATTCTGTTTGATTCTCTCCAAAGAGTATCGATCAGGGATGAGTTCTATATTGTAACCAAACCTTTCAATGAAGTCCTTAGCCAAAGCGCTCCAACTTGGCCACTGCTTGATTTCTTTAGAAATAAACCATTCTAAAGATTCTCCTTTTAGACTTCGACTAAAGAGTCGCATTAACAAAGCCTCATCTTTCCCAACTCTAATAAGTTGATCACAATAAGCCCTCAAATGAGTCAAAGGATTTTCAACTCCACTAAAAGTGTCAAATTTTGGTACTTTAAAACCTTCTGGAAGCTCCAAATGTGGATGACGACACAAATCTTCATAATTCAACCCCACAATATCTAGGGTGTACTGAACTTCCTTCATTGCTTTCATAACATCCTCTCTGATGCTTTGCTCAACCTTTCCACTTATGACCTTCCACTCCTTCTCTTTCTTCTCAGTATATTTGGGTTCAAAATGTGGAGTAAAGGGAGGGTACAATTCAAGCGATATTGAAAGATGAAATGTAGTTTTTAGAGGTATGGGTTGAGTAGTAGGTGGGTTTTGGACAATTTGAGTAGAGATTTGATGGATCGGAGGAAAATTTTGGAAATTAGTATTTGGACTTTGAAGAGTAGGTAGCTTTTGGTGTGAGGAGCTAGCATGATGTGGATTAGGGGTGGTTAAGTCGATGAAGGGAGGTTTTGGAATCGTAGCGGTGGTTGAATTGCTTGGAAAATGTTCGGATGTTGGATCTGAATGGAGTGGAGGCCTTTCGTTGTCTGGAGTAGGAGTGTTGGCAATGATAGCCAAATTCGTTAAATTTCGGGTCTTATCCATTTCAGCCCTCATTTCAGCAATCTGTTAGAGCAATTGTGCGATCAACTTGTTTTGTTCAGCAATGATAGGGTCATTCACAGTAATTTCATTCAAATCAGTATTCTCAACATTTTCAACCATTTTCTCTTTGCCTTTTAACAAACATTGGTCGGAGAAGGAATCCTTGGGGTCTTTGGACCTTGTGAAATATGGATGTTCTGCCATTTTCTCAACACATATCAGTTTTGAGTACCTCGCAAAGAAAAATAACTCAAAGGCAAATGTGTTAGTCTGTATCGATGATAAATAATACAAGATATCATCACACACATTACTATAAACACATAAGAGTTGCTTCATTTGAAGATAAATTAGCCCACATATATAGAGAAATGACTAACTAGACAGGAATTTGTCTATTTAATTTTAGGATTAATGAATCAGAAATGTCGACTTGAGTCGAGACAAAGTCGATTGTATTGTCGTACTTTTGATTTTTGATTGAAATATAATTCCAATTTCTTTGTAAAAGTTGGAAAAGATAAAATTTATCAAAAATGGGGACCGAGCCTTGAAAGGCTACCTACGTATCTCAGGAAGGAGAATTCAGGTCCTACGTAGTTCGACCCACTTGAATCTCTTTTGATCTGAGATGGCAAATTTCTTTCTGATATGAGAGAGTAAGATTTGAAAAAATGAAGTTCGAATTTTGTTGGGAAATTAAAGACTCGAAAAGTATTTGGACGCACTTTTGATAGTGAGTCGATATTTGTGCTTGGGGGTTTCTAGAAAATTTCAAAAATAGTAGACTAGAACATCTCCAAATAACGCAATATAATCACACAAGCAGTTATAACATATAAACATATTGCGTGATTTAAACAGATATGTGACCCTTTTATGCCAAAGGTAGGCCTAACGATCTGAAAGATGTAAACGCCATTTGAAAGATTCCATTGCCCCTTAAAACTCAAATTTACACAAGTTTTATGAATAAACTGAATGGGGATACATAACAGGGGAAATGGGATACAAAATATCAGTCTCGCGCAGGGGCACAATCCTAATTTATGCTTCCATGAAAAGATCCTTTGTTCTCGATTTCTTGTCATCTTCAAATACCAATGCCTTTGGATGGACTAGTAGCTTGTAAACTTATTTATTCGACTTGAATAAGCTATCTACTCCTTACCCCCAGGGACAATGATTTTTCAAACAACGTATACATCCTTCAAATTTAAACACATAGGCATGATTGTCTTTTATTGACCAATGGGTCAAATCGACACAAGGTGGGCTTCTAATGGGCCCAACACGCCTTGGATGTTGGGTCAACTTAGTTCAAAATGTGCTAAATTAGGGATTTAGTTTCGCTCTACGCTATTTGACTAAGACTGGCTTTTGAAAGACCGGGAACCCAAGTGGACAACTTAGGCTGGAACTCGCGACAACCATTGGACGCATGACGTACCAATAAATTGTCGATCATTCCGAAAAAGGGTTGAGTATAAAACGTCTGGCTGCGGTTCCGCAAAACCGTCCTTTAATATACTATAAATACAACAGAAAATGCCATGAAATGCAATGACAGTTATATCAATTTAAACACATTAAGCGCAGATAAACAATTCAGCAATTAAATACAATTAGTCAAATAGGTCAAATCTTATGGTTAGTACTTAATTAAGTCCCCAGCAGAGTCGTCATTTCTGTTTTACTCAAAAAATATAAATAAAATAAAAAATGACTAAGTTTTCAAAAAATCGATTAAACTTATGATTTAAGAGAAATCGAATTTCCAAAAGAAACTGAGCCGCCACTTAATTTTTAGTAAAATTCAAGAAAAATTAAAAGTTTTCGAAAGATCTAAACAGATAAAATCAATTGAAAATAAAAAGGTTCGAAGTTCAATGTACATTCCGAGAAGGTGTTAGGCCCTCGAAATGCCCGCTAACTTGCGGTTGACCGGCGATTGACTAAAATGACATTGACCAATTTTGAAAAATAATAACTAAGTAAAAGGCTCATTTTTATTATTATTATTATTAAGGGGAATAACTAAAGGAATTCTTTTAAAGGAAAAAACTTCAAGTGTTGACTGGACTAATAATGAAAATAAAACTAAGTATGGAATATAAATATAAAAATTATTATTATTATTTTTGTTATTATTATATAATTATCTTAAGGGAAATAGTACTAAGGAGGATTTTTATAAAGGGAAATAATTTAAGCATTGACTAGACTAATATTAAAATAAGAAATCAATAATAAAATATATATATCCTTTAAATTTATTTATTTATAAATGAAATGACCATCCTTGGGAATTTAATCAAATTAAACCATAAGATAATTGAAGTGTTAGTCAAATACAATAAAATAAATAAGAGAGGGAAAGGAAATAATCAAATTTGGGCCTATTACTACCCAGAAGCATTGGACCAAAGCTGCTGATTTTTTTGGACTTCAAACCAATTCCCGTTTTGGTATACGCAAGTCGTAAATCAGTGCATACATCTCGTATATCAGCCCCGTTTCCTGTATCTTGGGTTGTATACCGAATGTATACAGCCCGCATCAACTTTCAGCACCTATATTTCGAAGTTATGCCTAGTATTTTCGCATTTGACTTGTATATCATTGTATATTCTGCATATATTTTGCATATTTCTCTATATATATAACGTGTATACAGCCTGCTTTTGGACTTTCGGGGCCTGTTTCAGCTTCTCTTTCACCGCAAATATGTTGATGTCTCGAAACAACTCAAGGATATGCAAGAAATGGAGTCCAAAGTGAACTCGGATTGGTCTCAAATGCAATGATAACAAAAAAATGAAAGATTAGCATTTGGAGAGCATGCAAATTATTTTTAGTTTATGATTAACCTCAAATTTTACAAGAGAACAAATAAGAAACAGTAAATCAATAGAGGAGATAGTAGCTATTATATGAGGAAAACAACAACAAACAACTATGAATCTATACTCAAATTCAAACATTGTGTTTAACACGTTATCACTTCATTATTAAAGATGGCCAGCACTATTTTGAGATACACCTAGTGGTCAATTAGATGAAGTTATTCATGAAGAAAATTACCCCAAACAAAGAAAAAGCAGCAGAATCAATCATAGACCAAACTTAACACAATGAATACACTTGACACCAACTCAACATGTTTTATACAATTAAACCTTAATAATGCATATCAAACCTTCCAGCTCCAAAGAAAAAGCAAAATTCACTCTAATAAGCCGAAAAACTGGGCAGACGATCACACACTAATGCAGATCAAACAAGAAAAGACTTGACAACAAAGGAGGACTACTAGACTTGCTCCCATTCTCATTAAATTAGCACTTAAACACTACTCCACCCTACATAAGATAAATTCAAAGCTAGCAACATGATTTTAGCATTTAAACTAAAGTGAATAGAAAATGCAACCGCTAAACAGAGAACTGAAATCTAACTCGATACGGAAGCATTAGGCAACAAAAGATATCATGATAAATTCTAGTTTATACTAAATGAAAGAAGGCAGCAGAACACCATCTTAGACTAGCCGAACACTTATAAACAATGTACTTTCGACTAAAATTTAGACAAAATGGAGATATAAACTTGATTAAAGCAGGGCATGCCAGGCAGTAGCATGATCACGGGATTCGGAAATGGAGAAAAACAACTGCTACAGCCCGTCAAACAATAACTAAGATAACATACAACTTCACACTCAAACATTTTCAGATTCTACCCTCATTTCGAAAGGGAAAACAAACAATATTAATAATAGCAACGTGATGAACCCTGACGATTAAGATAACGAAAACAAGAAGTTGGAAATTCAAACATCAAAGCAAGTAAACGAAAAGCAAGCAGTGACACAAATTCAAAGTAGAGAAACACCAACTACAAAACGGCAAAAAGAAAACTTCGAACCAACACTAAAAGTAAGCACTGAGGTCACTTGAAGATAAAAATAACATCAACGCACACAGAAAATCGAAACAGCAACACCACAGTTATTAACATCATACTGGAACAGAAAAGATGAAGAGAGTATTGCGAGGGAAAAAGTGTTACCTTCTTCTGGGCAACGACTGAGACGAAACAAGACGGAGAGCAACTTCCACCGACTTCGAGAGATTTCAAACAGAGTGCAGGGAACCCGAGATAGAAATTTGGACTCGGAAAATTTCTACGCTAATCACTAAGAAACCACACGGAGAACCTTCTAATGAATTTTTGTATATCAATATTATATTATGCCTTTTCCTCCTATATCTTTCTGATATTCCCCGTAGTATAGTAGATAATTTCAAAATAACGACTAAAAAATTTCTCCCCAAAAGCTATCCCCCTACAGTGAATGGAGAAGAGAGTACTTATAGACAAGGATTAGGGTTCCAATTTCTTGGAGGGAAACTGATAAAAAATTCGGATTCAAGGCCCATCTCGAATTCAAATTCGAATTATTTTCCCATTATAGAGAAACATCTTTTTCTGAAGATTTTGCTCCATTCTGGAAGAGGAAATGGAGAATGGACGACTTGGATCGATTCCAACGTCCCTCTTGTGCTACGTGGAGCGATCTCACAACCAAAAAGGACGAAGACGCGTGCTTTTGCCCCTGCGATAGTACGACTGGAAAGTGGAAGACGTTGGGGAAGACGACAAGGCGTTAGCGTACTGTTGTCGCCGTCTGTTTGCCGTTTGGTCGCTATGAGCATTAGAGACGTCTGGGTTTTTATTGAATAGAAAGTGGGGCGGGTCGGGTTGGTTATGAAAAAGAATTGGGTTAAGTGAGGGGATCGGTTGCCGAAAGAAGTGTATAGAAATTGATGGGTTTTGGATTTAGAAGTGGGATCGTTGGATTGATGAGTTATTTTGGAATTGGAGTTGTATGTGTATTCTTTTGGAATTGAGTTAGTGGGCTGGGTTATTGCCGAGGGATTTGGGTCTTGCTGTAAATAATTGGAAATGGGCTAAAACAAATTGCTATTATAGCCAAATAAATTTAAAGACCTAACCAAATCGAATTAGTTTAGTAAATTCGGCTAGAAATTAAATAGAACAAATTAATAGAATTAACTAACGAGTTTCTTAATCTTAACAAAATAAAATAATTAACTTAATTGTAAACTAATAATTCAAAATTATAACCATAATTTAAACTAAACTAATTTAATAAAATACTTACTAAAATTAAAATCTTTTAAGATGATTTTTGAATATTTATAAATATAATAATTATATATGAAATTATATAAAACATACCTATTATTTAAAAGTCGTAAAAAGTGACTAAACTATTTAAAATAACTTGAAAAATATTTTGAATTTTATAAAGCCAATTATTTCAAATAGTTTGGAATTTAAGAAGCTCGGTGATTAATTTATATTGTGGAGGTCCAAATTTGGGTGTCAATAGGGGTGACCGAGGCTGACACAGGCCACCTACGTATCTCATTCTTGAGAATTCATGTCAGACACAGTTCATTACAAATGATAATTTTCTAACTATAGAACATAAGACGATTACAAACAAACGATGCGATTACAGGAAAAGAAATAAAAGAAACTCTGAATCTTGAAATATAATAGCTCTTGATAGCATCTACGTCGATTGGAAACTTGAGATGAATGTCTATGCTCAACTACGACATGTCATCAAACAACTGTATTGATGTATTGTCTAGGCAAACTAATGAGTTTTATTTTCTGAGCTTTCGTCAAATAGACATTGATTCGTGTTTCTTTGACACATTCATTTTCTTCTAGATTCTCGTCTAGATTCGACTTATCCTAATTCTCGAACTGTTTCAAATCTCTGATACGGTGTTCAAATGTCATGATCTACTCGTTATACTCTTCAAACTCATCTTTATCTACCTCATTTTGTTCATTCAACTTGTGACATGACATGATATTGACAGGTTTAAAAAAATATTTTTATAAAAACAAAAAACAAAGATTGTTAGATAGAAAAAATTAAAGCAAGCAAAATAATTTTCTCAATAGAAGAGGCTTTCATTGAAAATAAGGTAATACGAACTTTGGCCATGACCATGGATGATGCAATAGAAGAGGCTTTCATTGAAAATAAGGAAATACAAACTTTGGCCATGACCATGGGTCATTTTGCCTTTTTCATAACATTACGAGGGAAATTAAAACATAATCATTTAAAATAACATAAAAGGTGGATGGCAAGACTCATTCAAACTACCACCGATTTCCAAAATAGCATGATACGCTCAAATTACACCTCCCTAAAGAAGCATAAGCGACCGTTATCAAGTAAAGAACCCAACTTGTAGGTTGGGGTCGATCCCACGAGGAAAATGGTTTAGACTTTACTTAACCAACAATTATATTCAATTAGTCAAATTACTTCCAGAAACAAGTAATTAAAGGGGGGGGGGGGGGTTTATGAATAGAATTGTAAGAATTCAACAAGTAATAGTAATCAAAAGTCAATTTTGGTTGTTATCAAGATGATAAAAATAACTAGGGTATACGTGTTCCCCACAAGCTCATAACGTAGTAATCCTAGTAATAGCAATCATTTCTTAGTGCACTACATGCAAAGTGATAAGTTAGGTATCTCTAAATCCTTGGTCCGACATCTAGAGAATTTCACCTCGCACCTTGGTCCGGCTACGTGTGTATCATTTACTAACCCTTACCTTTACCTCATATTAGACATCATAATCGATGTTTGGCTTAGTTATTACTTCGCACCAATCGACACTAGCCTATTAGATAGTATCACACTAAATCTATGTTGATG
>JAJOOO010010970.1:0-47114 GCA_029582685.1 Solanum piurae
GTCCGTAGATCACCTCCGTAGATGCCCTTTTCTGCATTTCTTTCAGTTGTCTCTTTAATTCCGTGCCTGAACATCTTTCCTGCAAAATATGATAAAAACACATAAAAACCAATACAAAAAGGCCCTAGACACACACAACTTGTAAGTGAAGTGCATTAGAAATACCGTAAACTCACGGTATATCAGATGATGCACTATGAGCATATCACACCTCTTATAAAACTCCAATCAGTATGTCATCGTATCAATTAGGTTTTGGGAAATCTTTCCATTTACCAAACGAGCTGGAACATGAAGTAATGTGGGAATTGAAAGCTTTGAATTTGAACTGGGCAAAAACATCAAAAGAAAGAGTAAAATAGTTGAACGAGTTGGATGAATTCAGGTTTAAAGCTTATGAAAGTTCAACTCTCTACAATGAAAAGATAAAGAAATGGCATGATGCTAAGATACTCCAGCGAGAGTTTAAAGTGGGAGATTAGGTGTTGCTATACAATTAACAACTGAAGTTGTTCCCTCGAAAGCTCAAATCAAAATGGTCAGGACCATTTAGAGTGACACGAGTGTTCCCTAGTGGCGCTATAGAAGTTAAAGGGCAAGAATGACATGCTTTTAAGGTGAACGGGCAACGTTTGAAATTATACTTTGGTGAATATCAGGAAATCTCCTTGATTGAAGTGGTGTACCTGGAAGATGCTTGAAAGCATTTCCACCTCGAGCCACAACGTTAAATAAGGTGCTTCTTGGGAGGCAACCCAAGTTTTACTGTTTTAAATAAAAGTGTGTTGATTGTGCAGGTGAAAGGGTGGAGAGTGATCAATAAGGGCAGGTTGGTGAACCACAGGTCCAATCAGCGAATTGCCGAAGGGTTCGGTGACTTCGAACCAGACCACCGTTAGACTCAAGACAAATTTATATTGGAGTCTGTAAAACTCGGTGAGCACAAGAAATTATTGACAATTTGCTGATCCTGTCGGCGATCTTGATGGAAATCACCGTCTGAACCCATAAAATAACTAGAGGTTCTGTATAATTTGGCATAGCAAGTGACTACTCGGCTCAACGCCGAGTGATTCGGCGATCACAACTAATGTCGCCGAAGCAGTTCCATACGATAAGAACCAGGGTTGGAATGATAATACCCCGGGAATTGATGCCTCAACAGTTAGATAGACTGTGTAGACATGACTTTTCTTTACCTCCCTCTTTTTCTTACTTACATTTACTTTTGGATACTTTCATATGCATTTGAGGACAAACGCTTTTTATTTGTGGTGGGGTGAGGCTCACCTTTTGTGTGCTATTTGTTACTCGTGTTTTTGTGTATATATTTGGGCCGTTCTGTTTAAAAAATTGTGTTGTATACACTGTTTCTGTGGATGTTTGAGCTTGTGGCTCATCTAGTTTTAAATTGCAAAAATAATAATTTTGGCCCGTCCAAAAAGTCTTACCACCTATCGTGTGTTGAATGTGGCTGTTCGTTTGTAAAATTTAAGAATCGATTCCGATCAATATCGATGACTTGAATAGTGCTCTCAATTGAACGAACATGAATGCGCGGCTACGATGAGGCCAAAGGAGGTTGCATAAACAATATGTGAACTCTTTGCATCTCATTATGACTAGCCTAGTATCAAATTGAGTCTCTTGTGATGATCATTGCACACTAGCGAAAGTGTGGAGTCTTGTTTGACTGTAGTGTCAATGTCTGGTGTGATGAGCTTACTTTGAACCATGCATGATAGATCCTAGAATTTGCCCCGTTGGTCCGATCGACTAAGTAAGGCAATCTCTTGATATGATCTTAGGCAACTTTGTAGAGTGTGAGCCAATTTGACATATACCTCTTTTGTAGCCTACCTTGTGAGTGTGTGAACCTCTCTTGAATACCTCTTGAACCTTACCTTTCTTTGGAAGAAGCTTGATGCAAACATAACCTTTCTCTATCCATTACCCATAATCCTCATGAACTTGTGGTTAGTTGATTAGCCAACTTAGGCCGAAAGCCTAAGTTGGGGGTGTAGTGAAAAGAAAGGGTAAATCAAGAAATGCAAGAAAGTCCTTTCTTAACCATGGTTTTGAGAAAAATGGAACCTCTCCATACAAAAAAAAAAAAGAAACAAAAAAAAAATGAAAAAAAGAAGTGGAATAAAGTTGTGAAAGTACAAAAGAAATGGGGTTTCCAAACAATCCATGGAATGTGAATAATAGGATGACTTATGAGCACTAAAGAGAATGATGGAGGAAGAGGAAAGGAAGTGTTGTGAGCACCACATTTCATGAGGATGAAAGTCACTGATCCTAAATGACCATTCCTTTGCACTTATCCCTATTACAAAATCTTGCAAAGACCTTTTTAATCTTGAGTGAGCTGAAACAAATGTTGATCGGAAAATACGGGCAAACTTATGAGTGAAAGCATGCATTGTGTTCTTCCTTGTGAGAGTGAGCGTTGAATTTGATTCCGAAACTTTAAATGATTAAACCTTTGTGTCTGAAATTGGAATCATTCCTTAAGTGAGGGCATTTGAACACTTTGGTTGAGCTTGAACTTGCATTTGAAGCAAGTATTGTGAGCATGAGATTGTTTGATATTGGCCAGTCACAACTTGAATCTTTGAGTGCACATTTGATCTTTACATAAGTAACTTGAGTCTTGTTGTGTGCATTCATGATTGAGTCTTGTGTAGCACTGTTCGAGACCTTCTTTTTGAACGGCTGAACTTGAGTTTGCTTGAGGACAAGCAAAAGTTTAAGTTGGGGTTGTTGATGAGTCCACAAATTGGACTCATTTAGGGCTAAATTCTGATAGAATTAGTGTCCTCAAATGCATATTTTGTCTCAATATCTGATGAAAACCTTTACGTTTAAGGTATTTGGAGTTTGAGGGAAATCATGGACACTACTTAGCAAAAAGGAATAAAAGTGGATGAAAGAACGAATAAATGAATGATTGTCGAGTCCAGTTGGCGAGTTGCCGATGAGCCTAGAGATCGCCTTTTGTTCTAGTGTGCTGAGCCCTGAAGGAAAGGATCAAATCGGTGGACAAAAGGAGCAGTCGGTGTGTCGCCGAGCAGTTCTGTGAAGCAGTACTATGTCGCCCAATGTCCGAACACGATGATGCTAAAGGATAGAGCAAGACGGCGATGAAACCAACCAAAGGGTGAATCACCGAGTTGATCGGCGATCTCGACTAACGACGCCGAATGATCTGTTGCAGTACAAATTTTTGAAAACTATAAATACTTGTGGAGAATTATTATTTTAGTATGGAATTTTTATCTTTGAACAATAATTTTTCAGATTTTTCTTATATTTTTGAGTTCTAAGTTTGGAGAGGGTTTTGAAGAACTTGAAGGTTCAAAGGGTTTCAATTCCAATATTTTGGACTTGGGTCTTGTGGATTCTTCACTCTTGATTTGTTTTGAGACTTAACTCTTCATACCTATTTGAATGCAAACTCATATTGGTATAAATTTCTATCTCTTAAGCATGTCTAGCTAAAACCCCAATTCTTGGGGTGTGATTTTGTGAATATGGGTTAGATTAGTTGTTGGGTATTGCTTGCTGATAGTTAATTTGTTGTTTTGATGTGATTTCATTTAGTAGTTGTGGTGAAACTTAATGAAATTGTAGTTGCAAATACGATTTCACCTTTGTGTTTTAGACCGTCTCGAGAGAGAGGATGTAAAACTAAGACTACTAAATTGATGGCCGGTGGGAGTGGGTCGACATGAGGTTCAGCTTGAGAGAGTTAACTCTAGTCTCATTCCCACACACTCAGCTTGAGAGAGTGAGTGGGATAAGGCGGAGGTTTTGCTTAAAAGCGGTAACCCGGTGTTCGAGAGAAAAGAGTGAGTAAGTTGCTCAAGAGAGAATTTACCCCCACTGTAGTCTAGCCTAGTCACAAATATTCAATGAATTTACTACCAAAAGCATGTACCTAATAATTTAGTCTATCCCGTATTCCTATCACATCCCAAGAATCCAGTCTCCATATTAGTATCTTTCTTAATTTTCACTGTTTTTGTTGCTTTTGTTTACTTGTGAAAAAACCCCATTGATAATTGACGCTTGCGTCACCCCCTTTATTTAATATGTTTATATTCGACAATGTTTTTAGCTATGTCTAATTAGAACTAAATTTTATTTTTCTATTAATTTTCACCGCCACTCCCTTGGGACTCGACCCCAACCCTTGGTTGGGTTATCATACTATTGCACGATCGTAGACACTTGTATTGGAAGTTGTGTCTTGATTATGCAAACATCAAGAAATCGGGTTGATTCGGGGTAAGTTGCTCGAGAGAGAATTTACCCCGGCTATAGTCTAGCCTAGTACAAATATTCAACGAATTTACTATCAAAAGCATGTACCCAATAGTCTAGTTTAGCCCGTATTCCTATCACATCCCAAGAATCCCGACTCCATATTCGTATCTCTTTTCAATTTCACTGATTTTGCTCTTTACTTGTTTACAAACCCCCCATTGATATTTGACACTCGTGTCTAACCCTTTAATTTTTCATGTCTTCATTCGATAAAGTTTTTAGATATGGTAAGCTTTAGCAATTTCGCGCTTAACCGCTAATTTTTAGGAACCGCTCCCTTGGGACTCGACCCCAACCCTTAGTTGGTTTACTTTACTATTGTACGATCGTAGACACTTTTATTGAAAGTTGTATCTTGATTATGCAAACATCACCCATCCACATCCGGAAAACATAATCGATCTTGGTACCTAAGTACCCCATCTCCCGTTTGGGAGAAAGCCTCAACGAACTTCTTGAGTATCGATTCTTTTAATTCAACTAATATAGGATCAAGGTCTTGTTTAGACTTCACATCCACCACAAAGGATGATTTGGAGCCATTATGAACCGTGTAACCACCCTTGCTGGAATCCACTAGTTGGACACCTAGCCCGACTAATCTATGAACATCTCAGACTAACTCTTTCTTTTCATCTTCTATATGAGCCACACTACCCATGGATAATCTACTAAGTGCATCCACTACACTAGTAGCTTTGTCGGGGTGGTAAAGGACACTCATGTCATAATCCTTCAAAAGTTCTAACCCCCTTCTTTGTCGGAGATTCAAGTCTTTTTGGGTAAATACATATTGAAGACTTTTGTGATCGGTGAAAACATCCACATGGACCGCATACATATAATGTCTCCATATTTTCAAAGTAAACACAACCGCCGCTAATTCAAGATCTTGGGTTGGATAATTATTTCCATGTACTTTCAGTTGCCTTGAAGCATAGGCAATCACCTTACCATGTTGCATGAGCATACATCCCAACCCCACTCTACAGGCGTCACTTTAAACAATAAAGCCATCTGTACCCTCAGGTAAGGTCAACACCGGAGCGAAAGTAAGTCTATTTTTCAATTCTTGGAAGCTTTTCTCACAAGTCTCCGACCATTCAAACTTAGCCTTCTTTTGAGTCAAAGCCATCAACGGAGAAGCAATGGAGGAAAAACCCTCAACAAACCTCCTATAGAAACTGGACAAACCCAAAAAGCTTCTAATATCGGAGGGAGTTAGAGGTCTAAAGAAACTCTTGACCGCATCCGTCTTCTTAGGATCTACCTTGATACCCTTGCTTGACACATTATGACCAAGGATGGATATGGACCTCAACCAAAACTCACACTTCCTAAACTTAGGAAATAGTTTGTGGTCTTTACGGACTTGCAACACAATCCTCAAATGGTCCATATGATCGCCCTCACTCCTTGAATAGATCAAAATATCTTTGATAAACACGAACACCAACATATAAAGGTATTTCCTAAACACCCTATTCATTCGGTCCATAAATGCCGCCGGGGCATTAGTTAGGCCAAACGACATCACAAGGAATTCATAATGCCCATACCTAGTTTGGAAAGCCGTCTTGGGTATATCATCCCCTCTCACCCTAAGTTTGTGATAGCCCGAACGAAGGTCAATTTTTGAGAAGTAACTATCCCCTTGGAGTTGATCAAACAAGTCATCAATTCTTGGAAGGAGATATTTTTTCTTTATGGTTACTTTGTTCAATTGGGAGGTAGTCGATGCACATTCTAAGAGACCCGTCCTTCTTTCTAAAAAACAACACCGGAGCACCCCACAGAGAGATACTCAGTTGGATAAAACCTTTGTCTAACAAATCTCTTAGTTACTCTTTGAACTCATCCAGAGCCATTCTATAAGGAGGAATGGAGATAGGTTGCGTATTCGGTAAAAGATCAATGCTAAAATTTATTTCCCGTTCGGGAGGAATATTGGGTAATTCATCAAAGAAAACTTCCAAAAGCTCATTCACTACCGAAACCAACTCTAAAGAGGGGGTTTCAGACTCAACATCCCTCACCCTAAAAAGATGGTAAATGCACCCTTTGGAGATCATTTTCCTAGCTTTTAGACAAGAAACAAATTGACCTTTAGTGATAGATTTCCCCCTTTCCACTCTAAAATTGGCTCATTTGGAAATTGGAATTTGACAACTTGAGTCCTACAATCTATAGAGGCATAGCATGCATGCAACCAATCCATACCCAAAATCAAATCAAAATCCAACATGTCTAATTCCACTAAATCTACCAAAGTGACTTTATGAGACAAAGAGATGGGACAACTTCTATAAACTTTCTTATCCACTCCTAACTCAACAATGGGGTAGAAACCAAAAAAGGCTCTAATAACACTTTGGGGAGTATTTCAAACTTCATGGCCACAAAGGTGACACAAAGGACAAAGTGGCACCGGGATCTAACAAAGTATATACATCAATAGAAAATACTTGTAACGTACCGGTCACCACATCTAGGGAGGTTTTTTGGTCCTCTCGAAATCAAAGAAAAATAAAGAGGTTTTGCTTTCAAGCATTGGAGTTGGAATCGCTTGGAGGAGTTTGCTTGTCTTCTTTCCCTTTTTTCGAAAGTGTTGGACAATTTCTCAATTGATGACCACTCTTACCACATTTGAAACAAACACCCATGACGGCTAGGCACTTCCCTTCATGTTTCTTCCCACATTTTGCACAATCCGGCCGATTCACGCGAGAGTCACTCCCACTACCTCCTTGAGGTTTAAGGTTAGACACTCTATCCTTCTTGGACATTGGGGTAGAACTAGAGGAACCTTGGTTTGGACCTTTGTCTACCTTGCCCATCAGACTTAGCATTGGAGAAGTTCCCACTACCGGTTCTAGCCCTCTTTCCCTCCCTATTCATTTTTTTGAGCTTTTGCTCCTCAATTTGTTCTGCATGGACCATAAGACTTGAAATATTCATACTTGGGATAATCATTGCGGAACGACATTCATTGATTACCAATTGGGATAGTCACATCACAAATTTATTCATTCTATCCGTTGAGTCTACCACCATGGTTGGAGTATACTTGGATAGTTGGGTGAACTTGAGAGAATACTCTTTCACACTCATCCCCCCTTGTCGAAGGTTTATGAACTCTTGCATTTTTCATTCCCTCAACTCTAGGGGAAAGAACCTATCAAGAAACTCCAATTTAAATGATTCCCATCCTATTGGGCTCGCTCCAACGGGTCCCTTTCCTTTCCATTGGTCATACCAAACTTGAGCCACATTTTTTAGTTGGTAGGCGGCTAGCTCTGCCTTCTCCTTTGAAGACACCCCCATAGCATCAAGCACTTTGGAAACCTCATCTACAAATCTTTGGGGATCCTCCTCAACTTTGGAGCTAAGAAACTCGGGAGGATTCATTCTTGTAAAATACCTCAATATAGAAGCCATGGTATTTACATTAGTGTTCACACGAGGCCCAACATCTCTATTGGCTTGAGCCGTCATAGCTTGGTCTTGAGTTATCACGGCTTGAGCTTTAGCCGTACTGGCTTGAGTCAATGTTAGAAAAGCCGACCTAATTTCCACATCCATCATAGTCGGAGGATCAATCGAAGATTGATTGAGTTGAGTAGCTTAATTACCTTGAGGAACTCCTTTATTCACATTTTCCTCCTCCACCCTTCTAGCATTTGCCCTTGGTGTATTCATTTTTGGAAGACACAAGAGAAGGATTAGGAGAGGGACTTTCATAGAGTTAAACTCTAAGACACAACTCAAGAGTAATGAAAGATGTGAAATTTCCTAAAATCTTATAGCCTCTCACTAATAAATGTGGCGCGCTTCACACTCATGAACAAGACTCTGCTAGACGTAGCTTACAAGACATCATCCTAGAATCATTCTAAACCTTGTGCTCTTATTACCAAGTTTGTCACGACCCAAGGGTACCCCTAGATGTAACATGGAACATAATACCCCTAAAGGCACTAAGTAAGCCACTTAACAAATGATAACATAAAACATTAGAACAATATGAGTAAAACACATTTTTCAAGTTTAAAGAAGTTTTCATAAAAGCAAAGCGGAAGTCTAGACATTGTCTCATTTACCTATCTATTACAATCGAAGTATCAAAATAAGGTCACAATCCTTACAATAGAAATCTGAAAGTCAAATACAATGAAAGAAAAGGAAAAAGAAGATATGACTCGTCCTCGGATCCATGAGGACTCACCACAAGCTAGGAGAATAGTCAATCCAAAATTGTATCAATGAAATATCACCTTAAACACCGGAACCTACACTTTGTGGAAAATTGTAGAAGAAATATGGGTTAGTACAAAGATGCACTAAGTATGATAGTCATGCACAAAACCATGAAAATATGATAAAAAGGGACAATTTAGTTAAAGAGCATGCACTTTATCAAGTTTGAGAATCATCATGAAAATTAGAGTAAAGGCATAAATCTTGAGAATTTTCAATATATAAATCATCCCCTCATATTAGAAACCCACTATGAATACCCTCAAAGTCTACTTATGTCATGCATAAGTAAGATCCCATAATTCTACCCATGCTAACTAGCCTTGAGAAATAATAGTTAATAATTCATCTTCATTATTACATTGGGAATAAGCCTTAACCGACATAGACCATGTGAGCTTAACATGGAATCCAGTGTAATGCCCCACACCGAAAAGAAGTGTCCTACTTGCCTAAGGTAGAATTACATGTATTAACTTTTAGGTGGACCCACTAGCTAAAGACCTATGAGGGGACATAGTTTATGGGATACGAAGATTGTTACTAGAAACCCACCCTTTCTAGCGGGGGATCTTCCATCTCAAGAGATACTTTCTAGAAACCCGCTCTTTCTAGTGGGGGAGCTTCGATCTCATGATCAATATCCACTCGGTGCTAAGACTTACTTCCCACAATTACATGTTTAGTCTTGAATAGAATTTACATGCATGAAGAAGTGTCTTACCCTCCATCCAACACAATTCATAAAATAGATTATAGATTCAATAAGTGAGAAAATACTTTCACCCTTAGAATCATCATATAGTGAGAAGGACTTTCACATCATGATCATTATGTGTTTATGAGAATGAACTTTCAATTAACACAATAACTAGATTATAATCATGTTCATAAATCATACATACATGAAGCTCTCAATTTGGCATAATTCCCATGGTTTACCCTTCTTGGATCAAGGATCACATTCTCCCAACCACATCTAGGGTTACTATATTATACTTGGATAATTACATGATTAAAATAACTAAATTACAACAAGTACAATTCCATAGAATTCACCTTACTACAATTCACCCACATCACAAAGTCATAAATTAGGGATAAGGGGATTTCATGGATTCATGGGTCAATTTATCTTAAAACCACCATAAAACACAAATTAAACCATAATATAAAATAATTAAATCATAAAAATGTTTTTAGAAAGAGTCCATGACTTTGAGTGAAAACCCTAGGTTTTGGAGAATTTTCTATTTTGAATTGAGAGTTTGAGGACTCCATGAATGAAAACAATCCATGAATCAAAGACTACCATATCTTAGGTGAAGAAATCCAACAAAACCGTGTGAAAAAACCTCCTTCAAGCCTTTACTTGATCTTCTTCTTCTTCTTCTTCTAGAGAGAAAATTTTCGAGAGGGCTTGATTTTGATTTGGGTAGTTGGAATTTTATTAAGTGCTTTAGTTTGTTAATGACTTAAAAAGTCTTATATACCCTTGGCCGAACTTCTTCTTCTAACTTAATTAGGAATTTACCTAAAGACCCCTACATTGGCCGAACTTGGATAACATTCCAGGCCCATCCACACCCACCACTCACGGACCGTGAGTGGACCTACTGGCCGTCCTGCAAGTCCATAGGTGGTGGACTGCATCTCCCCACTTGTGGTCTTGACCTACGGATGCCTGCACACTGCCTCCACGGAGCATGGCTTGACCCACGAGGCGTGGCTGCCATCAGTGGGTCTCTTCCTGGTAGCCTTCTAGGTCTTTTCCTCAAGGACCCATGGTTGGTCCTTGGGGTTTAGGCCTTGACATTTTAACATTAAAACATGCATTTTTAAGGTACGGGAAGGTACGTTCAAGTCTCTAACCCTAACGTCAAGATTTACCTAGGCCTATTAGTTTTATGTTAGACTCTAGTTTAGTTTATAAATTTCCTAAATGTTATATTATCTCCCTCTTGGGAACATTTGTCCTCGAATGACGATCTAGACACCTTACGAATTTTAAAACTCACGACTAGCAGCCCATCATGCATTAAATATCAAAATAATGCACAATTAAAAGGAGGAAACATCAACTCCATCTCAAAACATAATCAATGCAATACAAAGGAGTAGGAACTACATCTAACAACCCAAATATGCATGAAACTCAATATTTCTCATTTTCATAGGAGGAACTCACTTCTCCCACTAAAATAATGCTCGACACAACATCATGGAGCCAATATGCAATAACTCTCAAAAGCATACTAAAGCATGTTCATCAACACATCTCATGAACTCAAATAGGCAACTCATAGAAAATGCATAACAACATGAGGAACATAAATCATGAAAACTCATTTTCTCATTAAACAAGAATTTCATCAAGAGCATGCATAATTTAAGGAAACCATGGAAAACACATAATTCACACATGATTTCCTAAACAAGGAAATTCTAGAGGAACTACTTACCTCAAGCTTGGATAGGAGTAGAAGGAAAGAGATGAGGGTATCGGGACATCATATCGGCCTCGGCCTCCCAAGTAGCACCCTCAACTAGATGATTTCTCCATAAAACCATAACGGAAGCTACTTCCTTATTTCTCAGTCTCTTGCTTTGTCGGTCTAGGATTTCTACCGGAACCTCTTCATATGAAAGGCTTTCATCAACTCCCAACCCTTCTAGAGGAATAATGGACACCGGGTCCCCAATACACTTTTTAAGTATAGAAACATGAAATACTGGGTGAACCAAAGCAAACTCATTTGGCAAGTCCAACTCATAGGAAGCTTTCCCAATACACTTTGAAATTTGATATGGGCCTACATACCGGGGACTAAGTTTCCCCTTTTTTCCAAACCTCATCACACCCTTCATGGGTGAGATTTTCAAATAGACCCAATCACCTACTTCAAATTCTAGGTCCCTTCTTCTCACATCGGAATAAGACTTGGCCTACTTTGAGCCGAACTTTCTCAATAGCTTCATAAACCAATTCGGGACCAATAAGAACAATATTACCTACCTCAAACCAACCAACTGGAGACCTACATCTCCTACCATACAAGGCTTCAAAAGGAGCCACATCAATACTTGAGTGGTGACTATTATTGTAGGCAAACTCTATTAATGCCAAATGGTCATCCTAATTACCCTTAAAATCTATAACACACGCCTCAACATGTCCTCTAAAGTTTGAATGGTGCGTTCCGCTTGACCATCCATTTGATGGTGAAAAGCGGTTCTAAGCTTCACCTTAGTATCAATCCCCTTTTGGAATGACTTCCAAAAATGTGAAGTAAATTGAGTCCCCCGATCCGAAATGATGGACAAAGGAACTCCATGTAACCTCACTATCTCCCTTATTTACAAATTTGCATAATATTCTGCTGAAATGGAAACCTTGATGGGAATGAAGTGGGCTGATTTTGTCATCCTATCAATAATAACCCAAATAGAATCATGTTGCCTTCAAGTACGAGGAAAACCTACAATAAAATCCATATTCACCTCTTCCCACTTCCAAGTGGGAATTGGTATATTTTGCAACAAACCTCCCGACCTTTGGTGCTCAACCTTAACCTGTTGACAATTAGGACATTTGGTTACAAATCCTGCAATATCCTTTTTCATACCATTCCACCAATAGACTTCCCATAAATCACAGTACATCTTGGTGTCTCCCGGATGAATAGAATACCGAGAACTATGAGCCTCCTCTAAAATTTTCTCCCTTAACCCATCTAATTTCATGTATAAGGAGACTTCATCCAATACTAAGTGTCAACAATTGTTTGTCAGTAATATAACCCAACTAAGTTAGTTGGGGTAGAATCCTACAGGGAGTGGTACGTATTTGAGAATCAATAGAAAAGCATGAATATGCTCAAATCAATCATAGTTAAAGACATTTATGAATAAAAGCATGGTTCAAGTTTGGGGTAACACAAGTGTCAAATATCAGGGGTTTTTGGTTTTAACTATCAGCTACAACAACAAATAATACAAAAATAAAAAGTATAGAGACATGTTCTTGGGGTGTGATTTGATTATGGGCTAAGGTAGACAAATGGGTAATTTCAATTGATAGTAAAAAGCTTGTAAATCAGTGCATAAGCTAGACTTTAGTGGGGATAAACTTTCTCTCGAACAATTTACCCCGAATCAAATTGGTTTCTCTCGAACACCAATAAACAACATTTAAGAATAGCCTTCGCTTTAGTCCATTCACTCTCTCAAGCTGAATGTGTGGAAAATGGTGTAGGATTCACTCTCTCAAGCTGAACCCATGACAACCCAATACCCATAGACCATAAAATCAGTAATCTTGGTTTTCAAACCTCTCTCTCGAGCAAACCAAAAACACGAAGGTAGAGTTGCATTTGCAAATACAACCCTTTAGATTAATCCACAATTACTGAATGAAATCACTTTTAAACAGCCTTTACACTATCAATTAACAATACCCAGAAGCTAAATCAACCCATAATCACATAATCAAACCCCAAGAATTGGGGTTAGCTAGACATTATAAAAGGATAAAAATCATAACCAAATTGTCTTTCCATCAACTGGGTAAGATTAATATTGTCTTTAAAGAGGTATAAGATGAAGAATTTTCAACACCCACTTCCAATTTCTCAGAAATAAAAATCTTTAAATCTTCAAAGCTAAGGAAATATTGTCTCAATACTCTCAGTTCTAATAATTCTGAGTCTGTATTAATAAGTAGATACTAAACTAAGAATTTACAAATGTATTTATAGTCGCCAAAAATGTGCTCCAAAGGACCATTCGGCACAATAAGTTGGGATCGCTGATTCACTTGACAATCCGACCTTTGGTCAATTCCATCGCCTTCTTGCTTTGTCCTTCAGCATCTTCAAGTTCTGTAACTTTGGGCAATCTAGCACTGCATCACAGAACCGTTCGGTGACTGCTCCTTTCTATCGCCGACTTGATTTTCTCCTTCAGGGCTTGGCACACTGGAATTTTAGGCAAGATTATGGCCATTCGGAGACTCACCCAATGGGTTAGGCGATCGTCAGGCCTTCTTTTCTTCGTTCTTTTAGCTGCCTTGTTCCTTTTTGCTCATTAGTGTCCATGCTTTGTTCCTCAATTCAAATACCTAAAAATCAAGGATTTACATTAGTATTGGCACAAAATATGCATTTGAGGACACTAAATCTGTTAAAATAAATCCCTAAATGAGTCCAAATCATGGACTCATCAACACCCCTAACTTAAACTTTTGCTTTTATTCGTAAATTTTTTTACCTGTGATTGACTTGAACATATTTGCACTTGGCTATTGATTCTCAAATATGTACCACTCCCTGTGGGATTCGACCCCAACTCACTTAGTTGGGTTATATTACTGACTAATGATCGTTGGCACTTAGTATTGGATGAAGTGTCCTGATACGTGAAATCAAAATGGCGCCGCTGCCGGGGACTCATTTAGGGCTTTATTTTAATAGATTTAGTGTCCTCAAATGCGTATTTTGTGCAAATAATTGATGTAAATCCTCGAATTTCAGGTATTTGGATTGAGGAACAAAGCATGGACACTATTGAGCCAAATGGAACAAGGTAGCTGAAAGAACGAAGAAAAGAAGGCCTGATGATCGCCTAACCCATTGGGCGAGTCGCCGAATGGCCATGATCTCGCCAAAAGTTCTAGTGTGGCAAGCCCTGAAGGATAAAATGAAGTCGTCGATAGAAAGGAGCAGTTGGTGAGTCACCGAACGGTTCCGCGATGCAGTGCTAGGTCGCCCAAAGTTACAGAACTCAAGGATGATAAAGGCCAATGCAAAAAGGCGATGGAATTGACCAAATGGCGGATCGCCGAGTGGATCGGCATCCCAACTTATTGCGCCGAATGATCCTTTGCAACATATTTTTGGTGACTATGAATACATTTTTGGAATATTTAGTTTAGTTGGAAGTTAGACATTATTGGGGGATTATTATTCAGTTTTCAAGTTTATTTCTTAGAACTTAGAACAGAGAGACAATATTTCCTTAGCTTTGAAGATTTGAAGATTTCCATTTATAAGAAATTGGAAATGGGTGTTGAAAATTCTTCATCTTAGACCTCTCTAGAGACAATATTAATCTTACCCAGTTGATGGAAACAAAATTTGGTAGTCTAGCTTTTTATGATGTCTAGCTAAAACCCCAATTCTTGGGGTGTGATTATGGCTTGATTTAGCTGCTGCGTATTATGAATTGATAGTTTAAATGTTGTTTAAAAGTGATTTCATTCAGTAATTGTGGCTTAATCTAAAGGGGTGTAGTTACAAATACAACTCTACCTTCGTGTTTTTGGCTTGCTCGAGAGAGAGGTTTTATAACCAAGATTACTGAATTGATGGTCTTTGGGTATTGGGTTGTTATGGGTTCATCTCGAGAGAGTGAATCCTAAATCCTTTTCCACACATTCAAATCAAGAGAGTGAATGGACTAAAGCGTAGACTGTTGGCAATTGCTGCTTATTGGTGTTCGAGAGACACCAATTTGATTCGGGGTAAATTGTTCTAGAGAAAGTTTATCCCCACTAACGTCTAGCTTATTCACTTATTTACAGCTATTTACTATTAATTACAATCACCCGTTTGTTTATCTTAGCGCATAATCCAATCACATCCCAAGAACCCGTCTCTATATTTGTTATTTTAGTGTTATTTGCTTTTGTAGCTGATAGTTGAAACCAAACCCCCTTGTTATTTGACACTTGTGTCACCCCTAACTTGAACCATGATTTTATTGGTAATTTTTTTTACCTATGAATGACTTGAACATATTTGCACTTGGCTATTGATTCTCAAATACATAACACTCCCTGTGGGATTCGACCCCAACTCACTTAGTTGGGTTATATTATTGACTAACGATCGTTGGCACTTAGTATTGGATGAAGTGTCCTGGTACATGAAATCAAAATGGCGCCGCTGCCAGGGAGTGGTGTTACTTGAAAATATTTAGTTAAGTTAGATTTTGTTCTTGTTAATTATAGTTAAACTTACTTAATTTTTAGTTTTGGTTTGTTTGTTGCTGTTTTGAGCAGAATATTAGAGCATATTTGGTAGCAACAGTGACCCAATGGATCACCCTTCTATGAGTTTATTGATTCTTAGGGATGACATCCTAAATTTCAGACAATTGGAGGGTGAGTCCATTTATGAGTTGTGGCAAAGGTTTAAAACCCTATTCCAACAATGCCCAACTCATGGAATTCCAGATAAGATGTTTTTGGAATGCTTCTACCGAGTTCTTGGCCTAAAAAATAGAATAATAGCTGATCAAATCTCTTTGGGCTGCTTGATGCGACATTCCTATGAAACCGTATCCCAATTCCTTGATTGTGTGGCCAAAACCAACAAGGAGAAGATGGAGAGAGAAAAGAACCAAGACTTAGCCACTTTGTTGGGTCAGCTGGATATCTTGGCCAAGAAAGTCATAGAATTAGAGGTAGTATCCAAAAAGAAGGACATGTACATTCCCCCTCACGACCATCGAAATATGAAGAAGTAAAAGGGTGGGCAACTTGAAGAGGTACACAAAGTCGAAGAATACGACAGAGTGTTGAACTCGATAAGAGAGAATGTCTTGATGGTGAACCAGATGTCGACCTCTCATTCCATGCTCATTCAGCTACTAGGGTCCCAAATGGACCAAGTGCCGAATGACCTCTACCCAGAACCAGAAGAGGGGTTCCCTTATGAAAATGAGGTGAACCCCACTAATGGAACTTAAGTGGGGACTTGCGTCGTGCCACGACGTTAACTAAGGTTCTTCTTGGGAGGCAACCCAAGTTTTCTTTTCTTTCTTTTTAAGTTTGAAATAACGGTGTGTTGATTGTGCAGGTCAAAGTGAGGAAGGTGTTTGAAAAGTGTAGGTTGGTGAGCTAAAAGTTTGGTTGGCGCATCGCCGAAAAGGTCGGAGATCCCGACCTAGACCGCCATTGGACTCAAGACATTTTCAAAGTGGAGTCTATAAACCTTGGCGAGCCCAAGAGCAATTTGGCAAGTCGCCAACCAGGTTGGCAATCGCGATCTAGTCCGCCGTTTGGACCCCACATTAACTGAAGGTTCTCTAAAACTTGGTGAGGTAAGTGCCCACTCGGCGAGCACGACTAATGTTGCCGAATGGGCGAGAACTGGACGGTTTTAAAGGCCAAAGGTTTAAACTTTCAAACTCTTTCACTTTCCCTCACTTTTAATCTTCCAAAACTCACACCGACATAGTATTTCCTATATTTCTTGCATTTTTATCGTATTTGAGTCATTGATTGTGTGTTCGGAGTGGATTACTTTGCCGCCTAGCATTTCAATCTTGTTTAGTCGGCATCATAGGTTGGTTTTCCAAACCCCAAATTTATTTTTAGCAATTTTTTACTCATTTGAAATGATCTTATCTTAGTGAAGTGTGCTGGGCCTCTCTGATCTTAGTTGTTTTTGTATGTGCCTGTGTTAATTTGATAATTTTGCCCATAGTGTTTATATTGTTGAATTCCTATAATTTTGTGCCTTAAATTTGGTTGGAATTTGTGGGGTTGTGCTTGAATGTTGTTGGGTCTAGTCGGGTGAAGTTTAAGTAGCATGTATTTTTGACAAATGACATATTTTGCCCAATGATGGAGCGGTTGACGTCATTATTAAGGGAAAAAGTCATCAACTGGCCAAATTTGGCAAAACTGGGAGAAGTCTGAGTATCTCGGGGTAATGGGTGTATTGGGTCTTGCTTTAATTTGATGGGTGCATGCTTTGATTTTGTTTTTGGGGGTTGCGGGGTTGAATTTGAGAAGTTGGGTGTAAAATAGGAACGTTAGGTCGTTTGGCGAGCTAGGTCGAGCTCGCCGAACTACTCGGCAGTTCGTCGGTGTTCCCCATCTCGCCTTTAATTTCATGCTAATTGAGTAGTTTGGTTCTGTAATTTTCGGTAGGAAACCTGAGGTCGCCGAAAGCACTCGGCGACTCGCCAAAAGTCCTTCCTGATCACCCTTTGTCTGCACCCCTGTACCTTAATTGCACTGTAACTTTTGGTGGGCTAACCCTTGTTCGCTGAAAGCTATCGGCGATTCACCGAAAGGCCTTTCCATCGCCGACATGCCAAATTGTTTATGAGAATTTTGAGCTAATCCTTTCGGTGAGCCCGATCTAGCTCGCCAAAGCGATTTGGCGACTCACCAACTTGTTCGGCGAGTCTTTCTGCAACTATGTTCTTCTGTGCTTTTACTGAATTAATTCTAAATTTCTTCAATGTTTTACAGATATGGATAGACCTAATGTTACTGGTAGAGACATTCCGCCCCGCAAGAGGGCCAAAGGAATCACGATTAATGAGGATGTAGCTTCATCCAATGCCAAAGCGACCAAACTCCCCACAACTGGTGGGAAAAGGAAAGGGACATTCAAGGCACCTGTGTCACCAGATACCAGCTCCGACAGTGACAACATCTACGCCACTCACCTCACCAATTCTGAGAGTGAGAGTGAGGACCAGGAGCCTTAGAATCTAGTTTGTGATGATGATGAGCTAGTAACAACACAACATGCAGAGTTGCGGTCCAAAAGGATGAACAATCCGTCTAGGATCAGGAATCCTCAACCCTCCACCACTCCTCCTCCAATTCCAGCACAGACAGTGGTGCTTGCACCACCAGTTCAGGGTTCTCCTCCCAAGTCTATGAACATATTAAAGACTGAGGGCTGAGGAAAATCATTGTGGAGAAGCGTCTGTCCACGTATGGGGTGATTGACAGGTACGCACAGATAATGAGCTGCATAAAGTCGCACAAGTTCCAGTTATTCACTAGACCCTGAGCTCCTTCTATCCCAAATTGGGTCTGGGAGTTCTACGCTGCTTATGGAGCATTGATACCACAAAGAAAGAAGCATGCAGTAGCATTCAAACTGGTTGATCATGTAGTTGTCCAGGGCAAGAAAGTTTTGTGTGACAACACTACTATAAATGAGTTTTTGGAGTGCACTAACAACATTACTGACGCTCATCAGTATAGGATGAAGACTAAGCCCTTGGAGGGAATAAAAGCTGGCTCGCCCCTCTCATATTTGATGGCACTCCAAGGTGGTTAGAGGCAGGGGTCCTGATAGAAAAGAGGGACCTACATGTAGCTGCTAGGTACTAGTTTGGCTTTATCAGCAGTACTGTGATGCCATCCAAGATTGAGTCCGTTCTTCACCACTCAAAGGTGGCTTGTCTTGGCGCGATCATTTCACTAGAATGAATTAATTTGGGGATGATTCGTTAGGCAGGATATGGCCATGAGGGCCAAGCATCACCGAGCTTTGCAGACAGGCTCAGTTTCTTAGAAATGAGAAGAAGGATGTAGAGGTAATTCCCACATCTTCTACCGACATCCAGAGGATCGAGGCAGAGTATTTAAAGGATGAGGCTGAGAAGAAGAAGGCAACCCCGGTGGATTATTCCCCGGTCGTAGATACAGAGACAACACATGCAGAGGCATATTTGCCTACTCCGGCCCCTGGGCCTTCAGGTAATTCTAGTGTTGTTCCTTCTGACACTCTAGGTTCTTCTGCTGTTGCACTGACTCCTAGACCTACTGTTGTTGCTGTTTTCAGACCCCGCTCACTCATGTTGCATTACTCTGGATGGGGCAGCTTGCCCATTCTGCCAATCGTCGTGCTGCCAGACTTGAGGCCTCCATTTCGGGCATGATTCAGACTGCCCTGGTTGATGCTATGATACCATCAAGCACTACCATTGACGCCCTTGCGGCTAGGATAGCGGTGTGTGAGCATGGTCAAGGGGCCACCGATGAGGTGACAACTTTAAAGGCCGCTATTGCTGCGTTGAGGATTGATGTAGATCAGCTGAAGTCCACCAACATGTACATGATTTTTGGGATGGTGGAGATTCCAGATGTGCCAGAGATGCCTCCAGCTACCACCGAAGATAAGGCTAGAATTGAGGAGACAGCTGATCCTGAGTCTGAGATGGAGATAGATAAGAAGATGCTTGGGGTTACTGAGGAGGTTTAGTATGAGGGCCTTACAGAGACTGAGGAGGCCATGATCGATGTAGTTGTGCCGACCTCTTTGGCAGATACACCTTTGGCTGACGTTAACAAAGCTGATGATACTGTGGATGTGACTTCGGGTACTGAGGCTTGAGATCAGATTGATACATCGAGCACTGATGCCCAGATAGATGGAGCGGCTACTTAGACATGATCCCTTTTTACCTCCCTCTCTGTCTTACTTTTTGACTTTTGGATATTATTTTGCTTGCATTTGAGGAAAAATGGTTATATTTGTGGTGGGGCGAGGGACCACCTTTTGTGACTTTGGTTTTATTATATATTACTTAAGACAATGAATAATTTTGGAAAAATGATAGATTTCCAAAAAATAAGTAAAAGCAGAATGAAAGAAAATTCTATATTGACAAGGATGAGATTTTTCATAAATAAAGCTTCGCAGTTTTGAGCTAAAAATTGTGTCTTACATTGTTTTTATGGATGATTGAGCTTGTGGCTCCATTTTTTAATTGTAAATGATTTTTGGACCCTTCTAATAAAATTATGCCAGCTCTTGTATGTGTTTGAATGTGGTTGTTCTTTTGAAAAATTTGAGTCTCGGTCTTGATCAATACCGATGACTTGAATAGTGCTCAAAATTGAATAAAAATGAATGTACGGCTATGATGAGGCCAAATGAAGTTGCATAGTCAATATGTAAACTTTTTGCATCTCGTTGTGACTAGCCAAGTATCAAATTGAGTCTCTGGTGATGAACATTGTACATTAGCAAAACTGTGGAGTCTTGTTTGACATTGGTGTCAATGCCTTGTGAGATGAGCTTACCGTGAACCATGTGTGATGACACCTAGAATTTCCCCCCGTTTGTCCGGTTAACTAAGTGAGGCAGCCTTTTGAGATGATCTTAGACAACTTTGAAGAGTGTGAAACAATTTGACATTATACCTCTTTTTGTTGGCCTACCTTGTGAGTGTGTGAACCCCGCTTGAGCACCCCTTGAGCCTTAAACTTTTCTTGGAAGAAACTTGATGAAAATGTGACGTTTCTTGATCCATTAACTATAATCCTCATGATTTGTGCTTTGTTTGAATAGCCAGGTAAATCAAGAAGTGCAAGGAAGTCCCATTTAACTCATAGTTTTGAGAAAAATGGAACCCCTCCATACAAAAAGAAGATAGAGAAAAAGAAGAAAAGAATGAAAAAGTTGTGGAATAAAGTTGTGAAAATTCAAGGATAATGGGGTTTCCAACAGGCCATAGAAAGTGAATAATGGGGTGACTTTTGAGCACGAATGAGAATGATGAAGGAAAGGAAAGAAAGTGTTGTTCACACCACATCTCATGATGATAGAATTCACTGAGCCTAAATGACAATACCTTTACACTCAGCCCCGTTACAAGCCTTGAAAATACCTTTTTTTATCTTGAGTGAGCTGAAACAAGGGTTGATTGGAAAATACGGGCAAACCTATGGGTGAAATCATGCATTGTGTTCATCCTTGTGAGTGTGAGTGTTGCATTTGATTTCGGAGCTCTAAATTGTTGAACCATTGTGTGTGAATATGGAATCATTATTTGTGTGAGGGCATTTGAATACCTTTGTTGAGCTTGAACTTGCATTTGAAGCAAGTATTGTGAGCCTGAGATTCTTTTGTAATGGTGAGTCAGAACTTGAATCTTTGAGTGCACAATTGATCCTTACATGAGTAAGTTGAGTCTTTTTGTGTGCATTCATGATTGAGTCTTGTATAACACTGTTTGAGACATTCTTTTTGAACTACTGAATTTGAGTTTTACTTAAGGACAAGCAAAAGTTTAAGTTGGGGTTGTTGATGAGTCCACAATTTTGACTCATTTAGGGCTTTATTTTAATAGATTTAGTGTCCTCAAATGGATATTTTATGCCAATAACTGATGTAAATCCTTGAATTTTAGGGATTTGGATTGAGGAACAAAGCATAGACACTATTGAGCAAAAAGGAACAAGGCAGCTGAAAGAACGAAGAAAAGAAGGCCTGATGATCGCCTTACCCATTGGGCGAGTTGACGAATGGCCATGATCTCACCTAAAGTTCCAGTGTGCCAAATCCTGAAGGAGAAAATCAAGTCAGAGATAGAAAGGAGCAGTCGGCGAGTCACCAAACGGTTCTACGATGCAGTGCTAGATCGCCCAAAGTTACAGAACTCAAGGATGCTGAAGTCCAAAGCAAAAGGACTATGGAATTGACCAAAGGGCGGATCGTTGAGTGGATCGGCGATCCTGACTTATTGCACCGAATGATCCTTCGCAACTTATTTTTGGAAACTATAAATACATTTTTGAATATCT
Organism: Solanum piurae; assembly: GCA_029582685.1. Lineage (NCBI taxonomy): Eukaryota > Viridiplantae > Streptophyta > Magnoliopsida > Solanales > Solanaceae > Solanum > Solanum piurae. The sequence continues at coordinate 21,935 of JAJOOO010010970.1, forward strand.
AGTTTAGTAAGTAGTTAGACATTATTGGGGGATTATTATTCAGTTTTCAAGTTTAGAGCTTAGAACTTAGAACAGAGAGACAATAATTTCTTAGCTTTGAAGATTTGAAGATTTCCATTTATGAGAAATTGGAAGTGGGTGTTGAAGATTCTTCATCGTAGACCTCTGTAAAGACAATATTAATCTTACCCAGTTGATGGAAACACAATTCGGTAACAATTTCTCCCTTTTTATAATGTCTAGCTAAAACCCCAATTCTTAGGGTGTGATTATGTGATTATGGGTTGATTTAGCTGTTGGGTATTATTAATTGATAGTTTAAATGCTGTTTAAAAGTGATTTCATTCAGTAATTGTAGCTTAATCTAAAGGGTTGTAGTTGCAAATGGAACTCTACCTTCGTGTTTTTGGCTTGCTCAAGAGAGAGGTTTTAAAACCAAGATTAATGATTTGATGATCTGTGGTTATTGCGTTTTCATGGATTCAGCTCGAGAGAGTGAATCATAAACCCTTTTCCATACATTCAGCTCGAGAGAGTGAATGGACTAAAGCGTAGGCTGTTCATAATTGTTGCTTATTTGTGTTCGAGAGAAACAAATTACATTCGGGGTAAATTTTTCGAGAGAAAGTTTATCCCCACTAAAGTCTAGCTTATTCACTGATTTACAACTATTTACTATTAATTGCAATCACCCGTTTGTCTACCTTAGCCATAATCCAATAACATCCCAAGAACCCGTCTCTATATTTGTAATTTTAGTGTTATTTGTTGTTGTAGCTGATAGTTGAAATCAAACCCCCTTGTTATTTGACACTTGTGTCACCCCTAACTTGAACCATGCTTTTATTGGTAAATGTTTTTACCTATGCTTGACTTGAACATATTTGCACTTGGCTATTGATTCTCAAATACCACTTCCTGTGGGATTCGACCCCAACTCACTTAGTTGGATTGTATTACTGACTAACGATCATTGGCACTTAGTATTGGATGAAGTGTCCTGATACGTGAAATCACCATCCACATCCGAAACACATAATCGACCTTGGAACCAAAGCATCTCCCCCATGGGAAAAAGCCTCAACGGACTTCTTGAGTACCGATTCTTTCAATTCAACTAATATAGGATCAAGGTCTTGTTTAGACTTCACATCCACCACAAAGGATGATTCAGAGCCATTATGAACCGTGAAACCACCCTTGGTGGAATCCACTAGTTGGACACCTAGCCGAGCCAATCTATGAACATCTTGGACTAACTCTTTCTTTTCATCTTCTATATAAGCCACACTACCCATGGATAATCTACTAAGTGCATGCGCTACAACATTAGCTTTGCCGGGGTGGTAAAGGAAACTCATGTCATAATTCTTCAAAAGTTCTAACCACCTTGTTTGTCGGAGATTCAAGTCATTTTGGGTAAATACATATTGAAAACTTTTGTGATCGGTGAAAACATCCACATGGACCCCATACAAATAATGTCTCCATATTTTCAAAGCAAACACAACCGCCGCAATTCAAGATCATGGGTCGGATAATTCTTCTCATGTACTTTGAGTTGCCTTGAAGCATATGAAATCACCTTACCATGTTGCATGAGCACACTTCCCAACCACACTCTAGAGGAGTCACAATAAAGAACAAAGCCATCCGTACCCTCCGGTAAGGTCAACACCAGAGCGAAACTTAGTATATTTTCCAATTCTTGGAAGCTTTTCTCATAAGTCTCCGACCAGTCAAACTTAGCCTTCTTTTGACTTAAAGCCGTCAACATAGAAGTGATGGAGGAAATATCCTCAACAAACCTCCTATAGTAATCAGGAAAACCCAAAAAACTTCTAATATCGGAGAAATTTAGAGGTCTAGGCCAACTCTTTACCGCATCCGTCTTCTTAGGATCTACCTCGATCGCCTTGCTTGACACAATATGACCAAGGATGGTTACGAACCTCAACCAAAACTCACACTTACTAAACTTAGGAAATAGTTGGTGGTCTTTAAGGACTTGCAACACAATCCTCAAATGGTCAATATGATCTCCCTCACTCCTTGAATAGATCAAAATATCATCGATAAATACGATCACAAACATATCAAGGTATTGCCTAAACACCCTTTTATTAGGTCCATAAATGACGCCAGGACATTAGTTAGGACAAATGACATCACAAGGAATTCATAATTCCCATACCTATTTCAGAAAGCCATCTTGAGTATATCATCCCCTCTCACCCTAAGTTGGTGATAGCCCAAACGAAGATTAATTTTTGAGAAGTAACTAGCCCCTTGGAGTTGATCAAACAAGTCATTGATTCTTGGAAGGGGATATTTATTCTTTATGGTTAATTTGTACAATTGGCGGTAGTCGATGCACATTCTAAGGGACCCATCCTTGTTTCTAACAAACAACACCAGAGCACCTCACAGAGAGATACTCGGTTGGATAAAACCCCTGTCTAACAAATCCCTTAGTTGCTCTTTCAACTCGTATGGAGCCATTCTATAAAGAGGAATGGAGATAGGTTGCATATCCGGTAAAACATAAATGCCAAAATCTATTTCCCATTCGGGAGGAATATCGGGTAAGTCATCGGGGAAAACTTCCAAAAACTCATTCACTAACGGAACCGACTCTATAGAAGGGGTTTCAGGCTCAATATTCCTCACCCTAACAAGATGGTAAATGTACCCTTTGGAGATCATTTCCCTAGCTTTTACACAAGAAACAAATTGACCTCTAGGAATAAAATTTCCCCCTTTCCACTCTAAAATTGGCTCATTTGGAAATTAGAATTTGACAACCCGAGTCTTAAAATCTATAGAGGCATAGCATGCATGCAACCAATCCATATCCAAAATCACAACAAAATCCAACATGTCTAACTCCACTAAATCCACCAAAGTGACTTTATGAGAAAAAGAGATGGGACAACTTCTATAAACTTTCTTAGCCACTACGGACTCACCAACCGTGGTAGAAAGCAAAAAAGGCTCTAATAACACTTCAGGGAGTATTTCAAACTTCATGGCCATAAAAGGTGTCACAAAGGACAAAGTGGCAGCGGGATCGAACAAAGTATATACATCAATAGAAAAAACTTGTAACATACCGGTCACCACATCCAGGGGGCTTTCTTGGTCCTCTCGAGATCGAAGAGGATATAAGCGGTTTTGCTTTTGAGCATTGGAGTTTTAACCGCTTGGAGGAGTTTGCTTGTCTTCTTTCCCTTTTTTCGAAAGTGTTGGACAATTTCTCAATTGATGACCACTCTTACCACATCCAAAACAAACACCCATGCCGGCAAGGCACTTCCCTTCCCACATTTTGCACAATCCGGCCTATTCACACGAGAGTCACTCCCACTACCTCCTTGAGGTTTAGGGTTAGACACCCTATCCTTCTTGGCCATTGGGGTAGCACTAGAGGAACCTTGGTTTGAAACTTTGTCGACCTTGCCCATCGGATTTAGCATTGGAGAAGTTCTCATCACTGGTTATAGCCCTCTTTACCTCCCTATTCATTTTCTTGAGCTTTTGATCCTCAATTTGTTCCGCATTGACCATAAGACTTGAAATATTCATACTTGGGATAAGCGTGGCCGAACGACATTTATTGACTACCAATTCGGACACTCTCATCACAAATTTATTCATTCTATCTCTTGAGTCCGCCACCATGGTTGGAGCATACTTGGATAGTTGGGTGGACTTGAGAGAATACTCTTTCACACTCACCCCCCCTTGTCGAAGGTTTATGAACTCTTGCATTTTTCATTCCCTCAACTCTAGGGGAAAGAACCTATCAAGAAACTCCAATTTAAATGATTCCCATCCTATTGGGCCCGCTCCAACGGGTCTCTCACCTTTCCATTGGTCATACCAAACTTGAGCCACATCCTTTAGTGGGTAGGCGGTTAGCTCCGCCTTCTCCTCCGAAAACACACCCATAGAATCAACCACTTTGGACACCTTATCTATAAATCTTTTGGGATCCTCCTCCACTTTGGAGCCAAGAAACTCGGGAGGATTCATTCTTGTAAAATCCCTCAATCAAGAAGCCATGGTATTCACATTAGGGTTCACACGAGGCCCAATATCTCTATTGGCTTGAGTTGTCATAGCTTGGGCTTGAGTTGTAACGATTTGATATTGAGTCGTACTGGATTAAGTCAATGTTAGAAAATCCAACCTAATTTCCACATCCGTCATAGCCGAAGGATTAATCGGAACTTGATTTACTTAAGGAGCTTGATTACCTTGAGGAAATCCTAGATTCACATTATCCTCCTCCACCCTTCTAGCATTTTCCCTTCATGTATTCATTTCCTGAAGACACAAGAGAAGGATTACGAGAGTGACTTTTATAGAGTTAAACTCTAAGGCACGACTCAAGAGTAATGAAAGAAGTGAAATTTCCTAACATCTTATAGCCTCTCACTCTTAAATGTGGAGTGATTGACACTCATGAACAAGACTCTACTAGATGTGGCTTATGAGACATAATCCTAGAATCATTCTAAACCTTGTACTTTGATTACCAAGTTTGTCACGACCCAAGGGTATCCCCTAGACGTAACGTGGCACATAATACCCCAAAAGGCACTATGTAAGCCACTCAAAATATCATAACATAAAGCATTAGAACAATAAGAGTAAAACACAATTTTCAAGTCTAATTTTTTTTTCATAAAAGCAAAGCGGAAGTCTAGACATTGTCTTATTTATCCATTTATTACAATTGAAGTCTCAAAATAGGGTCACAGACCTTACAATAGAAATCTGAAAGTCAAATACAATGAAAGAAAAGGAACAACAAAATATCTGTAACACCCCTGATTCGAGAAAGGAAAAAAATTCTAGATTTTCAGAAGTTGCAGGTGCCAGAGACAAAAGCCAACTACGGACCGTCAATCGACTGAAGGCCCGTCAGTCAGCTCTGTCGATGGGCCAGTCAACTTTTTCAGTCTTCAGTCACGAAAGACGATCGACCAGTATGGACCGTCAGTCGACTCATGGCCCGTCAGTCAGGTCCGTTGGTGGGCCAGTCAACTTTCAAACCTCAGTCGCGAATGACGGTCAACCATTACGGTCCGTCAGTCGACTCACGTCCCGTCAGTCAGTTTCATAGATGGGCTAGTCAACTTTCAATTTCATAGTTCAGATTTTAGCCCTCAGTCGCGAACGTCGGTCGACTAGTACGGAAAGTTGGTCGACTCACGGCCCGTCAGTCAACTCTGTCAGTGACTTCGACAACTTTTAAATCAAGGTCCACATGAAGGGCCACCACCATTAGGTCTACTGATCCAAGGTTTACCCTAGAATACTTGATCATTCATTCATAAAAGGCTACCAAAATTAGGTCTATCGATTCAAGACATTAGGATATTAAGTCAAGATACATTCATTATATAAGAGGAGGATGCCTAAGCCTACCAATTAAAGATATCATAATCACCATTTCATTCATTTATACAAGAATAGGATACATAAGCCTACCAATTCCTGATATACAATTCATAGAAGAAAATCCTTCACATTCCATCATCATCATTCATGAGTGTTAATAAAGATTATGCTTTCAATCACAACACTATTACATTCTGTACAAGATCATCATACTATCATTGAATTCACATACATTTTCTTCACATCATAATCATACCTTAACCTTCATACCTTGACTTTCAAGGACATGGATCACATTCACCCACACACCTTAGATCAATACAATTAGGAAAGAGTAATAACATAATTTCAACATTATATATCCATATATGCATAAACAATTCACATACTTCATTAATCAATGCAATAAAGTCTTTAGAAATCGTTTTGAATCGAACCCATGCATAAATTGAAATCTGGGGTTTTTAGGGAAACATTGGAGATTTGAAATCACTTTTGAAATTGGCTACTTGAAAGATAATAAATCAAACATGCAGACCACCATACCTTTTATGGAAGAGCTCCATGAAAATCCCTTGAATAACTTGAAGTCTTAACATTGGAAGCTTGGATCCTTCACCTCCAATGAAGATTTCTAGAGAGAACTTTTGGAGAGATGGGTTTCTAATTTGAGTGATTTGGAAGAATGACTTTGAAAAGGAGTTTTAATAATTTTAAAACCCTTAAAATATCTTAATAAACCAATAAAAGCTATCCAATAACTCAACTAGCCAAAGAGGAACTTTACCAAACCATCCCTCACTTTGCTGAGTTTTCATGAAACGCCCATCCACGGACCGTGGATGGGGTCATGGACCGTGATGTTGAGGCGTGGTTTGTGGCTTCAACTAACCAAATGGGACCTTGAACCACGGAGGCCATCCACGGGGCGTGGATGGACCTACGAGGCGTAGGTTCCATCCGTGGTTCACCAAATTTTGGGTAGCTTTGGTTTTCCTTTGGGTCTTGGGGGTTAGGCTTTAGGGTCCTCCTCAAGGACCCCTAGGGTGTTCCTTGGCGAGTCATACCTTGACGTTTAATACCTAAACCCCTTAACCTAAGCTCGGGAAAACACTTTACACCATCAAACCTTACATCAACTCCGAGACAAACATCGTTAGGCTCTAGTTTCACTTATTCATTTTACGGGTCGTTACACTTGAATGGAACCATATATTTTCTTCTTATTCCTTAGTTTGAGATAATTTTAGAAGGATGAACTTGCTTATATTTTGGGAATTAGGAGAATGGGGTTTATATGAGTAGTTTTAGTTCCTAAAAACATTATATAAGGATTAGCGTAGAAGTCGAAACAACATAGTATTAATTTTTAGGGAAAAGACCCAAAAGCCCTTTAGAATAACTGTCGAAGCTCATCTAGTAAACACAATATAGTATTGAGTTAAAATAATTAAGGAAAAGACCCAAAATCCCTTTAAAATAACTGATGAAGCTCATATATGGTTTGGACCTACGGTCCATAGGTCCTTCAATGGACCGTACTAGTCAACCGTAAATAAGTTCAGAAACTATTATTATTGACCAAATTTTGTCGGAACCCATGGACGACTTGTAGGCCTTCCTACGGTCGGTACATGCCAATCGTAGAAACCAATTATGACTTGTTCATCTACGATACCTATCTATCACTTGTTCATCAAATAAAGGACCATCTCGGTAAACCATAAAAAGGGTACTAGGAATTGATTTTTGGAAAAATTATCTTCCCACTTCCTATAGTAACCATCTACAATAACCATCTACAGTCTCGTAGAAGCTTCTATAGTAACTGTAGATGGGACTCGTAAACACAACCTGCAACCCAAAAAAATATTTTTCTTCTTTTCCAAATCCACAGTGTTACATTTTAGGTAGACACAATATTTATATATGATACATTATAATTAGAAAGGTTTTTGTTCCAAAAGGATTTTCGAATGAGGTATTGAATGACTAATCTACCCTTAATGCTCCAGCAGAAAAAACAATAATTCTTTTAACAAAAACACCTTCAATCAAAAACTTAGCCTAAATGATATACTTTTGTTGCATAAAACAATGGAGGGTACATATATTAGTCATTCAACCATCAACACTTCTTTCAAAATGCCATTTTGAGCGAAAACATTTCTAATTTTAACATCTCATATACAAAATGTTGTGTCTATCAAAATTTCTACTTTCCATTTTTTCCCTCTATATATATCTGAGGTAGTAATCACTTAGCCAATATGTTTGTTACACCGCCACTAATTCACAACGATGGCCTCTTTGACCTCCAACTTCCTGAATTACATTGTGTTCCAGTACTTGAATGAATTAGGTACTTTAATCTTCCTCTTCTAAACCTGTTTTATTTTTAGGGTTCAAATCATAATTTATGTTCTTCATAGACCTTAAATAGTTTTAGGCAGAGAATTATTTTTTGAATTACTATTAAACAAGTTTATTTGCTTTCATATTGTCACGACCCAGACCATCGTGATTGACACCCACACTAACTCTCCAGTGGGAGAATCTCTACTACAATCCAAACCAAATAACTAATCTAAAGACTAAGGAATTTAAGTATATGGAGCAAGTCAAAATACTAAGGAAATAAATAGGGAGTTCCCATAAACTCCAACAAAAGTCTAACAAGAACTAAACAATGCAGAATAAATAACTTAGAACCTGAAAGTCAGTGTACCAAAACATCTAAAGTTCAACAAGTTTAAACAAGAAGGGATAAAACCCCAATCTAATGAGCTAATTAACTAACTAGAACATAGTCTAAGTCCGAAAAAGGTGGACATAGACGAAAGAGAACATGGCACCCCGAAAGAATTGGATCACCCTTGAATTCGAATGATCACTGATCTCCTAAGCGAGGTTTGTCAATAGCCGCTTGAAGATACCCTATACTCAACAAAAATAAGAGCAAGTGCAGTATCAGTACACAACCACAGTGTACTGGTAGGATCTTGCGGCTATCCTACTAAGTGCAACATACATAAGTCGTCACAACAATATAATCACTTGCATATATCAAACATATACAATATTATCAACATTTACTAACAACGAACAACTTAACATTTCTCAAGATACACAGTTATATCAAATCATTAGTCCTCTCAGGGAACCCTAACCCAAACAGTTAGCATACTAGAACGTGGTACCCAATCCCATAATTATGCCAGAACATGGTAGCTGATCCCATAGTTATGCCGGAACGTGGCAACCAATCAAAGTTAGTTATGCCAAACGTGACAACCGATCCATTCAACACACCAAAATCACAATCACAAGTATATTCTCAAGATCATACATTTATGTCATGATTAATGGCATTCATCATTCCTCTATCTCATTTATGACAAGTGTGATCTATGCATCATTCATATACATACAAGTATCATAATGAAGCAAAAACAAAACATACATCACACAATCATAGAATCACAACCATCACCTACCTCGAAACAAGCTTGAAACCCTAAGAAATTTGATTCTTCCCTTTCCGAATTCATTTCGCTTGTTCTTGGTCTACAAAAAATCAATACAATACGGGAATCAATAAATAATCACTAATTACCTGAATTTCTAACAATTCATGAACCCTAGATCATACCATGATCCCAACTATCCAATTTAGGGTTGTTTCCACCATAGAATCTATATCAAAACTCTCCTCCATCAATATTTACCCATTCTATTATGTTCTACGGATTGAAATATGGATTTAGGGAGTAAAAAAATTACATTTAGCCTCAAAAATGGTGGAAAACGAGTAAGAATCACTTGGGGTTAATTCCTTAGCTCTAAAAGTTGAAAAGTGCATAATAAGTTCGTTTAGGAGTTTATTAACGACCTTAAGTCACGTTGAGCCCACCGCGGCGCCCCTCACCCCGCTGTAGTGACCCTGCCAGAGCATCAAATCCTCCTGCCAAGGCGGGTTGGACGAACCAGTGAGCTATTTTAATAACTCCAAGACCCTCATTCACAACACACTCCTAACCAACGACTTTCAGAAAATACCATTCACACTAAGGTTGATTTTGGGCGTTCTAATCGCCCAAATTGAATTTCATAAAGTCGTACGGATTCCTTAAAGAGTTATCTAACTACTCATGTAATCAAAATCAAAATCAACTCACCCGATTATTACCAGATTTCCCTACACCTCAAAGACTCTGATTTTGTCCAAATCTAAACTAAATTGGGAAAATCCAAATACTACAAAAAAGTTTTCCGGCCCCAAATTTTCCCCTGTTGGCTTTTCTATAACAACAGGAACATGTCGTTACAATAGTTACAATTTACCCATCACTCATCCCCGAGTGACAAACTTTGGAAAATAGGTTAAGGAAGGAATGAAATAGTACCTGCATCGACGAATAATTGGGGATACTTGTCTCGCATGTCTCTCTCAGTTTCCCAAGTAGCTTCCTCAATTGGACTATGCTTCCATTGAACTTTCACAAACTTAATCTCTTTGGTCCTCAATTTGCGCACATCACGATCAAAAATTGCAATCGGTTCCTCCTCATATTGGAGGTCCTTGTCTAGCACAATTGATTCCCACTTAATGATATAATCCTCATCACCATGATACCTCTTCAACATGGATACATGAAATACTAGATTAACACTCGATAGATTAAGAGGTAAGGACAATCTATACACCACTGGTCCTACACATTTAAGAATCTCAATTGGACCAATGTATCTAGGACTTAGCTTACCGTTCTTACCAAATCACATCACCCCTTTCATGGGTGATACATTAAGAAGAACATTTTCACTTGCTTAAAACACCATGTCTTGTACCTTATGATCCGCATACTTCTTTTGTCTACTCTGGGCTGCTAAAAGCTTAGCTTGAATACTCCTTACCTTATCTTGAGCATCCTTCACTAAATCAACCCCTAATGGTTTCACATCTCCAGCCTCAAACCATCATATGTGTGATCTACATCCCCTCCTATAGAGTTCCTTGAATGGTGCCATATCAATACTGGAGTGATAACTATTGTTATAAGAAATTGACACAAATGTAAGAATATATCCCAATGCCCTCCAAAATCAATTACACATGCCCTCAACATTTCATCTAACACTTGAATAGTCCTCTCCGATTGTCCGTCCATCTGTGGATTAAAGGCTATACTAAAAGTAAGTTGTGTGCCCAATTCATCATGCAATTTCCTCCAAAACTTGGATGTGAATTGGGTACCACGGTCTGAGATGATAGAAAGGGGCACCCGATGCAACCTCACTATCTCCTTCACGTATACTTTAGACAATTGTTCAACATTATTATCTATTCTCACCAGAATAAAGTGGGCTGATTTAATCAATCTATCAACCATTACCCAAATAGAATCAAACTTCCCCAAAGTTTTGGGAAGACCAACCACAATATGCATGGCTATAATTTCCCACTTCCATTCCGGATTTGGCATTCTTTGAAGCAAACCTGTAGGCCTTTGATGTTCATAATTCACTTGTTGACATTTTGGACACTTAGCCACAAACTCTGATATATCCTTCTTCATGCTTGGCCACCAATAAATTTGTTTCAAATCTCGATACATCTTGGTCACACCGGGATGAATAAAATATCGTGAACCATGAGACTCTGCCAACAATTTCTCAATCAAGTCATCTACTCTAGGAACACATATTTTCCCTTAAAAATTGAGCACACCATCTGCATCAAGAGTGGTCTCTTGTGCCTTGCCATTCGTAGTCTTCTTTCTAACCTCCTCTAAATTCTTATCCTCAAATTGTTCGGCCTTGATCTCCTCAATGAAAGTGGCCGTCACTTCAATACTAGCTAACACCCCACCTCTTTTTGAGATGCCCAATTGTATGAATTTAGACTCCAAGGTCTGAATTTCTTTATCCAAAGGTCGCTTGGTTACACTTAAGCAAGCTAAACTATCCAGACTCACCGCTTTTCGACTCAAGGTGTCTTCCACCATATTATCCTTGCCTCGAATGGTATTGAATGGTGACATCATAATCTTTAAGTAACTCAATCCACCTTTGCTGTCTTAAATTCAGATCCTTTTGAGTGAGCACACGCTGCAAACTACGATGATTAGTAAATACCTCACACTTAACACCATAAAGGTAATGCCGCTAGATCTTAAAGGCAAACACTACCGCGGCCAACTCTAAATCATGTGTTGGATAATTTCTCTCATGCACCTTTAATTTACACGAGGCATAAGCTATAACATTCTTATCCTGCATCAACACAACACCCAAACCAGAATGTGAAGCATCATAATAAAAAACAATATCTTTACCTTTAACCAGTAATGCTAGAATAAGCGCGGTGGTAAAGAGAGTCTTGAGTTTTTGGAAGCTCTCCTCACATTTTTCAGTCCATTCAAATGGTATTTCCTTTTTGGTCAAATTGGTCAAGTGAGTGGCAATAGAAGCAAAGTTCTTCACAAATCAACGATAATAGCTAGCGAGTCCCAAAAACCTCCTAACTTCCGTCACAGAGTAAGGCCGAACCTGATTCTTAACCGCCTCAATATTTTGAGGATCTACCATAACACCTTCCTTTGAAACTACATGTCCAAAAAATGCTACCGAAGTCAATGAAAATTCAAACTTAGAAAATTTATCATAAAACCTTTGCTTCCCAAGAACACCCAAAACAATACGAAGATGGTCGGCATGCTCTTCCTCACTTTTTGAATAGACCAAAATATCATCAATAAATACTATAACCAATGACTCAAGGAATAGTTTGAACACCACATTCATCAAAGTCATGAAAGCTGCAGGCGCATTCGTCAAACCAAAAGACATAACCAAAAACTCATACTACCCATAGCGAGTTCTAAACACCGTCTTAGGCACATCTTCAGGCCTAATTTTCAATTGGTGGTAACCGGATCTTAGAGAAAACTACTGCACCTTGCAATTGGTCAAAAAGATCATCTATTCGAGGCAAAGAATACTTGTTTTGAATTGTGACTCTATTTAATTTCTGAGAATCTGTACACATTCTCATACTACCATCCTTTTTCTGAACAAACAAAACTGGAGCACCCTATGGAGAAGCTCTAGGGCGAATAAATCCCTTAACAGGAAGCTCTTGGATTTGAGCCTTAAGCTCTCTTAATTCTTCAGAGCCATGCGATATGGAGGGATAGAAATGGGGCGCATACACGGCTCTAAATCAATGCAAAAATCTATATCTATATTCGGAGGCATACTAGGCAAATCATTAGGAAACACTTTTCTAAATTTTGACACCACATGAATAGACTCAATAGATGGAGCCTCAATCTCAACCTCCCTAATGTGAACCAAATAAGCCAAACAACCATGCTCTACTAAATTACTAGCCCGAATGGAGGATATACTCTTAGCTTTCTTAGGCTTGTACACCCCTTCCCACTCTAATTTTTCCCTTCTCAGAATTTCTTGAGTTACAGACTTAGTATTACAATTAAGCACAACATAATAGGGGGACAAGCAAGTCATGCCTAATATTATGTCAACATCAATCATATCAAAACTCACCAAATCAGCCAAGTGTTAAATCCCATAAACAAAATAGGGCAAGCACGATAGACATGGGTAACTATGACTGAATCTCGTACTATGGTAGAAACATTGTTAGGGGCATCAAGTATATCACAAATCATATCAAATTTTGACGAAAATATCACGGATAAATGTGAATAAGTAGAACTCAGATAAAATAACACATTAGCCATCCGGTCACAGATAAGAAAGTACATTTGATCACCGCATCAGACGCCTCTACCTCATTCTTGCCCGAAAAATCATAACACTGAGCCATATCATCTTGACGAGCCACTTCCCTGGCTGGTTGCGCATTACCCCTACCTCCGTTACCATTTCCTCTACCTCCACGACCTCATTGATTACCTCCTCGCCCACCTTGTGGACGTCCTCTACCATTACTACCATTCCCCATGGGTACCATTGCTCTAGAAGGCTGTTGCGCGACATCAAATACACGTGGGTGGGGATAATCTCTCCTCATATGCCCAGGTTCTCCATAATTGTAGCAAGTACGATCAAAGGATGATCTGCCGCCCATCGAACGCGCTACTCCTTGTCTATCTTGAAAATGATGAGATGGAGTTCCTGTGTAATTACCTGTAGAGGCGGGCATGGCAGACTGAATTGGCTTGGCTGCAAGCGTTGGTCTCCCTGAACCTCTGGAATAAGAACCTTGACAGTTGCCTGAAATCTTGCCCCTTTCTTCCAATGCCTTAGCCTGACCGTCTCGCCTCACCTCCTCCACTTTCTTAACATAATTTTTTACCTCATTAAAGCTTCTCCCTGCAGAAATCATATGAACAGATAATACTTGCAACTCAGAATTTAGTACACTAATTAATAACCAGATTCTCTCCTCCTCAGTAGTCACGAACTGCGTAGCATATCTAGATAGAGCGTGTAACTTGGCCTCATAAGAAGCGACAAACATACCACCTTGTTCCAAAGCCATAAACTTATCTTTCTTGCGATCCCTCAAAGTTCTAGGCACATATTTCTCTAAGAACAGAGCATGAATGTGGGTCCAAGTGAGTGTAGGTAAAATTGAAGATCTAAACTCCATATAAGCTCTCCACCATTGCTTGGCCTCACCTTGAAGTTGGAAGGACACAAACTCAACCCCATGTTGATGAATAATACCCAATTTATGAAGTCTCTCATAGCAATCTAGAATGAACTCATATGCATCCTCACTCTCAGAACCAAGAAATACCAGAGGCTTTAGCTTAAAAAACATAGTCAATATTTCATGCTCATTACAAGTCATAACAGAACCCAACAAAGGATGAAAGAAAGAATTAGTACCTACGTTTCCACCCACCTTGGAGTAGTGATAGCAATAGGGGATTGGTGGGAGCTTGAGCTGCTTGATCAAAAGGAAGCACTCCAGGACCAGCCAACCCATTTAAGAACGACATTATTTGTTGAGGTAACACCGGATCGATGGGAGGAATACATGTAGTCTCGGCCTGCACCTCTTCCTCTTGGCCGACCTCCTCAACATTCTCAACATCCATATCCTCTTCTATCTCTTCATGTTGTATGGGAGGGGCTCATTTTGGGGAGAAATCCTAACCGGTACCTCATCTGTAGCAGGCGTTACTCTTCCACAGCCTCTACCCCTAACTCTTCCTCTACCACTACCTCGACCGTGACCTCTCGCTGCATATTCCTCACCTAGAGCATTGACGGGAGCTACGGGCCTAACTCCATTATATCTAGTATTAACCATCTGCGGACAGAAGAGTGAAGGAGGTTAGATATCAATTCGAATCGACAGATACCAATTGGAATCAAGTTATAACACTAAAGGACACAAGAGAAAATAGAATGATTTCCTAAAGTCCTATATCCTCTCAAAGAAAGGTAAATTCGTTCCTGTACCAGTCCATGAGACTCTACTAGACTTGTTTTGGTAATCGAGATCAACAAACCTAGGTTCTGATACCAACTTTGTCACAACCCACACCATCATGATTGGTACCCACACTAACTCTCTGGTGGAAGAACCTCTACTACCATCCAAATCAACAACTAATCTAAAGTCTAAGGCATTTAAGTATAAGAAGCAAGTCAATTACTAAGGAAATAATAAGGAGTTCCCATAAACTCTAACAAAAGCCTAACAAGAACTAAACAATGCGGAAAAAATAACCTAGAACCTGAAAGTCAATGTACCAAAACATCTAAAGTTCAACAAGTCTAAATAAGAAGGGATGCAACCCCAATCTAATGAACTAATTAACTAATTAGATCATAGTCTTAGTTCGGAAATGGTTGACATTAGACGAAAGTGAACCCATGGCAGCCCGAAAGAATTGGCTCACCCTTGAATTCAAACGATCATTGATCTCCTAAGCAAGGTCTGTCAATAGCCGCTTGAAGATGCCCTATACTCAACAAAAATAAGTGCAAGTGCAGTATCAGTACACAACCATAGTGTACTGATAGGATCACGCGGCTATCCCACTAAGTGCAACATACATAAGTCGTCACAACAATATATTCACATGCATATATCGAACATATACAATATTATCAACATTTACTAACAATGAACAACTTCACATTTCTCAAGATACACAGTTATATCAAATTATTGGTCCTCTCATGGAACCCAAACCCAAATAGTTAGCATACCAGAACGTGGTACACGATCCCATAATTATGCTGGAACGTGGTACCTGATCCCATAGATATGCCTGAATGTTGCAATCGATCCAAGTTAGTTATGCCAGAACGTGGCAACTGATCCATTCAACACACCACAATCACATCACAAGTATATTCTCAAGATCATACATTTAAGTCATGATTCATGGCATTCATCATTCCTCTATCTCATTACAACAAGTATGATCAATAATTCATCATTCATATACATACAAGTATCATAATGAAGCAAGAACAAAACATACATCACACAATCATATAATCACAACCATCACCTACCTCAAAACAAGCTGGAAACCCAAAGAAACTTGATCATTCCCTTTCTGGATTTGTTCAGCTTGTTCTTGGTCTACAAACAATCAATACAATATGGGAATCAATAAGCAATCACTAATTACATGAATTTATGACAATTCTATGAACCCTAGATCATACCCATGATCCCAAGTATCCAATTTGGGGTTGTTTTCACCATAAAATCTATATCAAAACCCTCCCCCATCAATATTTACCCATTCAATTACGTTCTACGGATCAAAAAATGGATTCGAGGAGTGAAAGCTTACCTTTAGCCTAAAAAAATGGTGGTAAACAAGTAGGAGTCACCGGGGGTTCCTTTCTTAGCTCTTAAAGTCTAAAAGTGCATAAAAGGTCATTTAGGAGTTTATTAATGACCTTAAGTCGCGTCGAGCCCGCTACAACGACCCTCACCCCACTTTAGTGGGCCTGCCAGAGCGCAAAACCTCCTGCGAAGGTAGCTTGCACGAACCAGTGAGCTATTTTAATAACTCCAAGACCCCTATTTCACAGCACACTTCTAACCAACAATGTTTAGAAAATGCCCTTCACGCTAAGGTCGATTATGGGCGTTTAACTCGCCCGAATTTAATTCTGTAAAGTCGTATCGATTCCTTAAAGAGTTATCTAACTATTCATATAATCAAAATCAAAATCAACTCACCCGATTGTTACCAGATTTCCCTACACTTAAAGACTCCAATTTCATCCAAATTTGGACTAGGTTGGGAAAATCCAAATACTACGTAAAAGTTTTTTGGCCCTAAATTTTCCCCCGTTGGCTTTTCTATAACGATGGGAATAAGTCGTTACACATATGCTTTAATTGAGGCAAGGATGTGTTAGGAAACATCATCCTCTACCTGCAAAAGGTAGGGGTAAGGTTTGCGTACACACAACCTTACCCAACCCCTGGGTTTGTTGTTGTTTTTTTAGACAAGTTAAATTAAGTGAAATACAAATTTTTCTGCAACCATTCTAGTGCATGAGCATTCTTTTGAGTCAAGGGTATATCAGGAATATTCTCTCTACCTCAATGGTAAAGGTAAAATCTTCAAGCATCCTCCCCTCCCCTTAGCTTACTCTTGGAATTACAGTAAGATATGATGCTCAAAACTCCTCATAAACACATTTAGAAATTAGTGTTTCTCTCATTTTTGATGTAAAAGTGTTACATACTTGGGAATACTTAGTCCCCTAATACTCATTTTAAAAAATGAACTCAACTCACCTCATCCTCATACTCATTTACTCTAGTCTTAATTCAAGTTTAACAATGTTTGAAACAAACTTCTCAAAGTAACTCAAAGGCTTTCTTGATTTTTACTCTTAATCTTTACTTCAATTTAAAAAGTGAAATTAAGATACATGATTAGGATTTATGAAGGATCTCTTGATGAATTGTGAAGGTTTATATAGTTAGGATTAAGAAGGAAATGAAAGCTCAAATCAGAGGAACAAATACGGATCAAAGAATGAAGAAGAAAGCGACATGAAGCCTCTAGGCGCAGGCGCGACGCGTCTCGCCAGGCCTTCAAGTACTAGGAGTCATTTTAGGCACCCCACGTCAGGCCCTCTATCTGGGGAGCGCCGCCCCAGGAAAGTTTCAAAACATCCCGATGAATATTTCTTCTTGAGTTTTTCATCCTAATTCACCTAGAATCGTTTAATTTAATACAAAATCCCTTAGTTTCACTAAAATAATACAAGTAAATGCAAATCTACTCAAAATACTTCATAAACAACGCTCATTCACAAGACTCTCATATAGAAATCAATAAAATTCCATTTTCAAAGAATGAAGCACAAAACCTGAAAGAACTCAATCAAGAACTCAATATACTGTATCTCACGGATAGATTTGAAATTTAAAACTCATGATTGGCGTGAGGGTGAAAAAACCCATCACTACTAAAACTTACATACCTCGAAAGAACCATGTTCTTGGTGATTTCCTCAAGTTCTCGAAGAACTTATTGAAATTTCCTCTTTTCTCCTCTTATGCCCTATTTTTCTTGAACATTTTAGAGTTGAGTGAAAACTGATTAATCAACTTTTACCTTTAATTGAGTAAACAAAATGTGTGGGCGTTGTGGTGTAAGGAAAAGACAAAAATACCCCTCCTAAATTCTGATGAACTTCCTTAATTGGACAGGCTGAACTCAAAGGGGTAAATCTCTCACTTTCGAGCTCAGAATTTAGCAAACTTGGCAGCGTTAGAAAGAGGACTCAATGCCCTTCGATTTGATATATCATGGGCCACTTAACTCATCCTGTGTTGAAAGTTAAGGTCATTTGAAGTTGACCCAAAACTTGCAATTTAAGAGTAACGTGAACAAACCTCAATGCAGCTCTTTCCAATTTAGTTCTTTCTAAATTTAGCTCTTTCTATGACCGAATATTACAGTTGAATATATAAGTAAGCAGACCTTACCAACTAATGACCCATTTCAAAGTCGTACGACCCTAGGCCCAAAGAACACAATTTCACTAGTGGGATGGGCCGTTACAGATTACAAGTTCAATAAAATAAAATAATTGTATTTCCACAACATGAAATTCTCCTTAGCAAAAATCATTGTAGTAGGATAACAACTAGAATTAATTGAAAAGTATTATATATTTCATTACAATTTTTGAGGCTTAGCATAGGGAGTTCGTTACTCAATTTTGTGTTATTCGAAGGCAAATAAATACATACTCAAACTGTTTTCAATTTTAAATATTGTAGTTTGACTAAATATAAAATTTAAAAAATTATAATCTTTTAATAAATATCTACATTTGTTCAAATTATTTGTATTAAACATGCTATCCGTCACTTATTGTATAAAGCCAAAAATTTAGAAAGAAAACAAAACAATAACGTATTTAGTATAGTCCCAGTTATGGGGAGCGTGAGGTGTATAAAGAGTCAAAGACCTTACACCACCCTCAATATGTAGAGAGACAATTTCCAGTAGACCCTCTGTTCAAGAACATGTTTTAATGACAAATAAGAGCAAAAGACAATGATGTAATATAATGAAGAGAATGATAAAAGAACATAAATAACCAACGTAAATGAAACAACAGTAGCAGTAAAATTGAAGGATAAGATAATGCTAGCATAAAAGTAATAATTCTAGTAAGGTAATCGATAAATGCACTAGGTTGAAACCCCACTCTATCACAGGGACGGGGAAAAATGTTGGACTACCCACTAACCGATAATCCTAATCCTTCATGCTCTTCTATTTTTGGGTATATCCTCGATAAGCTGGAAATGTGTCATATCTTATCTAATCACCTCTCTCCAACGTCTATTTGATGTATTATTATTAAATTCTATGTACTACATGTCTACTAACATTATAGTCTTCATGCAAAATGTAGCTTGACAGGGAAATTGCGCCAGCTGAGGGGAAAGCCCTTAGTCTCAAGTGATTCTCTCATCTTCATGGACAGGTAATATCTAGTTCTCTTATTTTTTTTTTATTATGTTTCCTATGTTATTGGTACTCCATGTTTATTTTAAGAAATCTATAAATTAATTCTAATTTTTTTCTCTTGATTCTTTTTTGATTGAGATATATAGATCCTATTCATATATTAACAAAAAATATGCAAAATTTCTATTTATCTTTGCCTTTCTATGATCCTCATCCTCTAAATTTTACGTATTATTTTGACCCCACCATGCTTTGACAACATGCGCTAATCCAGAACTTAATTTAAAAATCATATTACTTGTTAGTAAAAAAATATCTTTGATGTAATACAAAGGTTGTATTGTTATTTAACATATTTTTCTTTTTATGTTTTGTGAATAAAAAGCTATCAGATTAGAAAGTGGGAAATCGAACAAAGGTCAATGCATGAACCTCGTTTCAAGAATCAGACATGAATCTGGAGAGTGAATGTTGCTTTATTTACCACTCCACTATAATTCTGATAATAGAAAAACTATGAAAAATAATGTTTCAAATTTTTTGGTCACCATATAGGTGCATGTTGAGTCTAAGATTTTGACTCATTTAGGGCTTCATTTTCTTAGTTTTAGTGTCCTCAATGCTTAATTTATGCTCGAAACTGATGTTAAAATATTGATTTGCAGCAATGAAGGGTAAGGAGCAAGGCAAAGACATTACCGGGTAGAATGATAAAAAAAGCTAAAGAAGTTGAAGCAAGGCAATCCAGGTGATCGCCAAGACCACTCAGCAAGTCACCGACTGGCTATTTACCTCGCCCAAAGTTCTAGTTCGCTAATCCTAGGGAAGAACCTACTTGGCGAAGGAAATGGATAGTCGGCTGACCGCCAAACAGATCGGCGACCTTGATCCTGACCACCTAAAGTCACAAAACCCTAAGGATAAAAAGTCAAGGAAAATCGGCGATAAAATGGACAAAAGAGCGTATCACCGACTTTGTCGACACCTAACGGTCCTGAAGGCCAAATTTTGTTAAACTATAAATTATAGTTTGAAAAGGAAAAAATGAGAGTTCCGAGAGTTTTGTTGTAGAACTTAGAGATTTTGAGACTTGGTTTCAAGAATTTTCATTTGGGTTTTTGAATTAAGTTGATTTGAAGCATTGTAGAGATTTGGGAACCATTACCAGTTCATGGCTGACATAACTTGTAATTATTTCTTCCTTTTATGATGTGTGGCTAAAACCCCAATTCTTGGGGTGTCATCATGTGATTATGGCTTAATTAGTTTATGGGTATTGTTATTTACTTATTTAAATGCTAAATTGAAGTGGGTTCAATTGATAACTGTGTATTAATCTATGAATTGTAGTTGCAAATGCTATTCTAATTTAGTGTTCGGGGCTTGCTTGAGAAAGAGGTTTTAGAACCAAGGGTTTCGATTGATTATTGTAGTTATTGGGTTGATGTGGGTTCAGCTTCAGAGAGTGAATTCTCAACTCAATTCTACCTATCTAGCTCATGAGAGTAGATAAATTAAGGTTTTTGGCTGTTTTTAGTGTTAAGCTTGTCGATGTTTGAGGGAACTCGCATGAATCATAATAGTTGTTCGAGAGAAAAATATTGCATCTATAGTCTATCCTACTTATTGAGATTTAGCAATTGTTAGTAAATTCCAATTACCCATATAGAGAAATTAGGCTATAATTGATCACATCCCCGAGGATTCCTCTCTACTTATTGTTTCCCTTGTTTTCGAAATTGTTTTAGCCGCTAATTGACAAACCAATCCCCCATCTTACATTTGTGTCACCCTTTGAATTTATTCAAATGGTTTCGATAATTTCTATTCCTACAACTTATTAGATCACATTTATAACTTCATAGCTGAATTTGAACTTGTACCGCTCCCTGTGGGTTCGACCCCAGTTCATTTGTTAGGTTTTATACTAGATTACGATTGTCTACACCTAGTATTGGATGAGGTGTAGTGGAGTGTTTATAAAAAATGAGTCAGAGAATTTGACTCATTTAGGGATTCTTTTTATTAGTTTTAGAGTACTCAATACCTACTTTATGCTCCAAACTGATGTTAAAGTGTTCATTTGCAGCAATGAAGGCTGAGGAGCAATGAAAGGACATTACCGGGAAAGAGGAGAGAAAAAGTTAAAGATGTTGAATGAAGGAATTCTTGTTGATTTCTAAGACCACTCAAAGAGCTACCGAGTGGATCTTTAGCGCCCAAAGTTCCAGTTTGCCAGTCCTGGGAAGAACCTAGCTACTTGGAGACAGAAATGGACAGGTAGCAGACTGTTGAACGGATCGGTGACCTCGATCTTGACCACCTAAAGTCGCAGAACCCTGAGGATAAAAAGTCAAGGCAAACCATTTATGGAATGGAGAAAAGGGTGCGTCGCCGAGTTGGTCGGCGATGCTCGACTTACGCTGCCTAATGGTTCTGAAGGCTAAAATTTGTTAAACTATAAATTAAAATTTAAAAAGGAAAAAAAAGAGAGTCTCGAGAGTTTTGATTTCATCTGAATTATTAAAGTTTTCCTGAGTTTCAATTGTGGAACTTGGATCTTTTGAGACTTTTTTTCGAATAATTTTTATTTGGGTTTTTGAATTAAGTTGATTTGAAGAGCTCTAGAGATTTGGGAACCATTACCCAGTTAATGGCTAACATAATTGGTAATTGTTTCCTCATTTTTATGATGTGTGGCAAAAACCCAAATTCTTGGGGTTTCATCATGTGATTATTGGCTTAATTAGCTTATGGGTATTGTTATTTACAGATTTAAATGCATAGTTTGTTCAATAGATAGTTGTGTATTAATCTATGAATTATAGCTGCAAATGCAATTCTAATTTAGTGGTATGTGCTAGCTTGAGAAAGAGGTTTTAGAACCTAGGTTTTTATTGATGATTGTAGTTATTGGGTTGATGTGGATTCAGCTCAAGAGAGTGAAGTCTAAGCTCAATTCTACCTATCTAGCTTGAGAGATTAGATAAATTTAGGTTTTAGGCTGTTTTTAGTGTTAAGCTTGTCGAGGTTCGATAGAACTGGCTTGAATTGTATTAGTTGTTTGAGAGAAAGTGTAACGACCCGTAAAACGAATAAGTGAAACTAGAGTCTAACGTCTTTGTGTTTGGGTTATTGTGATGTTTGAGGGTGTAAGATATTATCCCGACCTATGGTTGAGGGGTTTAGGGGTCAAACGTCCAGGTATGACTCCCCAAGGACCACCCTAGGGGTCCTAGAGGAGGACCCTTATCCTTACCCCCAAGACCCAAATGAAACTTGAATGTTGCCAAAAATATGGTGACCTACGGAGGGGTACCAGGCTCCGTAGGTCCAACCACGACTCATGGATCTATTCTGTGGGTCAAGTCCCTCAAATTCAATCCCCCAGCCACGAACCATGCCCATGAAGGACGGTCCGAGGACCCATACACGGTCCGTGGATCACACCTGTAAAAGTTGTCTTGGTTCGGCCTTGGTGGAGGTGGTTCGGTAAATTCATCTTAAGTGTAGTTTAGTTGGGGGACGGTTATAATGGGTTTATTAAAGTATTTTAAGGGTTTTTAAAGTGTTAAACTCTATTTTAGACTTCATTATTTCAAAACCCAAAATACAAACCTCCCCTCCCCTCCAAAAGTTCTCTCTCTAGACACCTCCATTGGAGGTGAAGGATTCAAGCTTCCAAGGTCAAGACTTCAAGTTTTTCAAGGTATGTTAGTGTTCATCCTTGACTTAGTTTCTTTCAAGGATCCAATCTCAAAGTTGATTTCAAGTCTCCAATGTTACCCCAAAACCCTAGTTTTCAATCTTGGCATGGGTTCGATTCCAAACGATTTTCGAAGGCTTTATTTCATTGATCTATGAATTAATTGTGGTTTTAAAGATGAAGTAAGACGATTTCTTCCTAGAACCCATGTTTTCCCCCAAA
The DNA here is from genome assembly GCA_029582685.1 of Solanum piurae. Taxonomy (NCBI): domain Eukaryota; kingdom Viridiplantae; phylum Streptophyta; class Magnoliopsida; order Solanales; family Solanaceae; genus Solanum; species Solanum piurae. The sequence continues at coordinate 45,254 of JAJOOO010010970.1, forward strand.
TTCTTAAGTTGTGAATTGTGATTGGGAATTGATTGATCATGGTACTATGTTGAGTTGCTTATGTTTATATCGAATTGGATGCTGAGTCATGTCAATTACCTTATATATTGTAGTATCTTGGATTTATGGATTGATGTTGGCTCATAGACTTGAAAGGCAACTTCATGAAAATATATGTATGAATATGATGTCAAGTGTAGGTGTGTGATCTCAATGAAGGTGTTATGATCATCTTTAGAATGTAATTATGTGGTGATTGAAAATATATTCTCAATTAACCTTTATGAATGATGATGATATATTTTAAAGGCTATTCTCACATACACACACTCATGAATGACTAATGGATGAAGTTCTATACTAATGTTAATGATGAAGTATTAATTGAAAGGCTATTCTCAACTGTACTCTAATGAATGATATTGACATGTTGTGAAGGACTTTCTCACAATACGGGGATTCTTAGGTGAAAGGTTATTTTCATGTTTTAATGTATGAGCTTTCTAATGAATGAATATTAGGTTTGGGATGGATGCCCTCACGTGAGTTGAGATGGGTATCTAGTAACAATCTCTTATCCCATAATGAACAAATGTAATGAATGCTAAGTAATCTATGGGGAATAATGCTAAGAACCGAGTTGATAGTGATATGAGATGGAAGCTCTCACGTGAGTTGAGGCGAGGTTTCTAGTAGCAATCTCTTGAGATGGATGCCCTCACGTGAGTTGAAGTGGGGTGTCTAGTAGGAATCTCTCTATCCCTTAAACTATGTGCCCACATAGGTTTAGCTAGTTGATCCACTTAAGCTAAAAACAATGGTCCTACCTTAGGCAAGTAGGTATCCCTTATCCGGTGAGGGTGACACCGGAATTCCATTAATTTCCCATATGGTCTATGTCGGTTAAGGGTTACCCGCACAAAGAATGTTAATCTAATGTCTAATGAATGAAGGTGCTCATAATGTAATGATGCTGATTCAAGAATGCGACTTATATCCTTAAATGAGATGATGCATGCTACACTTTGATTGTATCATGAGTTACTTCCTTGTTATGACTTATTGAGTATGAATGTGCCTTGTTTATGTTTACTTCAAGAAGTACTTAGTGTGAGTAGTAGTATGGGATGCTACTTGCACATTGCACAAGTATGACTTAGAGTTGCCCTAGATGATGGTCCTTATGTGTTGATATAACTTATGAAGTGCTTATGTCTCTTATGTATGTGTATCGTGTCAAGATAGAAAGGTTAAATGGTAATTTCACTTTTGATGACCTTCAGGTGGTACTTGGTGTGGATAGTGGTATGAGACGCTATTCATACATTGCACAAAGTATAGCTTGTGTAACAACCCTAAAAACGAACCAATGAAACTAGATCCTAACGTGTGTGCGTTTGAGTTTGGTGTGAGGTTTGATGGTGTTTAATGTTGTCCCGATGTATGGTTGAAGGGTTTATGGGTTAAACATGAAGGTACGACTCCCCAAGTACCACCATAAGGGTCCTTGAGGAGGACCCTAAGTCTAAACCCCATGGCCGCCCCAAAATGAACTTTGTTGCCAAAGTGAGGGTGACCTACGACGCCCCATAGGTCCATCAAAGCCCCGTGGATGACCTCCGTAGGTCAAGACCTCTATAACCCAGACGACGAACCAACAATACGGTCTGTGAATGGACTCACGGTCCGTGAGTCTAGGTCCCGTGATGGCACTTGTGTACTGTCAAAGACACGACCAAGCCAAGGGTGGTTTGGAAAATTCCTCCCATGGCTAGTTAAGTGCTTGGATGGTTATTTTAAGTGTATTAACATATTTTAAGAGTATTAAAACATTAATATCCTATTTTAGTTTTCATTATTC